>SKCR01032779.1:0-280806 GCA_019454045.1 Zanthoxylum bungeanum | reverse complement strand
ACTTTTGATTGAACATGAGATATGTTCAATCGGGTATACGAGGTCCCATATTATTTATTTATTTATTCATGCATTGATAATCTAGTGCGCATAGGCTAATCATGTGGGTTAAAGGTCCTCCATTAGAAGGAAATACCTAAAGGCTACCTTTACCGCGATGTTTTTCCGTGCCGGACGAAGTACATTTGATTGAACGTGAGACATGTTCAATCGGGAATACGAGGTCCCATATTATTTATTTGTTTATTCATGTATTGATAATCTAGTGCGCATGGGCTAATCATGTGGGTTAAAGGTAATTCATTCGAGGGAAATGCCTAAAGGCTACCTTTACCACGATGTTTTACCGCGCCGGATGAAGTACGTTTGATTGGATGTGAGATACGTTCAATCGGGCATACGAGGTCCTATATAGATGTCGATCGTGGTCGCATCTCTTTCATCATCATGTTACTTACCTTTTACATACTATTGACTTCGCTATTTGTCTTTGTTTTGGTCGTTGTTTCGCATTTTTCATTTTCGCATTCGCGTCATGTTTATGTTTGACTGCTTGCTATCTCTTGGGGTATATCGGATGGAAACCCAGACATAAATTCCATAGCCGAATCCGAATGGACGGTAGTGCGGTCTGTACTTGGGATACAATTCCATTTACCGCTTGAGAAACATTCACGTATGTGTTCGTGTCATTTGGATACCACTTTGGTAATCTCGTTCGAACACATTTACGGACACTACACGAACGTATACATTTTTCCTTAGTCCATTCGAACGCGTTTACAAATGCTACTCGAACGCACATGTATTTTGTTTTATCATGCATCAGGTCTTATCCCGTTCGAACGCATTTCTGAATGCTATACGAACGTGGACATTTTGTCTCATCTTTGTTCGAACGCGTTTCTGAACGTTACTCGAACACATGCATTCTGTTTTACCATGCATCATATCCCGTACCGTTCGAACGCGTTTCCGAATGCTACATGAATGCACATATAGTGAACAAACTTCTTTTTATCATATTTTATGCATGTTTGCCTCTTTGGTCATTTTTTTTACATTACGCACTTAATCATTTCTCTTCATTATTAACGCTTTTACTGTTATTATTTATTTACATTTTCGCACTTCTTTGTTTAATATGTTTATGGAATTATGTATTTACCTTCATTTTTGTTTACGATTATGGGTGTGTAAACATGTGTGTTGATTAAATTATCTTGAACGTGTTGCATAAGACTTGGTTATATTATTTCATAAATCCTTTCATTACAATTGGCATAAGTAAGGGACCATTCTGAACCCGACGGTTTGAGGCCTTCCCTTGCGAGGGGTGAGTGCGGCCTTAAATCATTTCCCAGTTCACACTGGGTGGCGACTCCATTTATTCTCTCGTTTAGTCCCCCGCGGACTACTCCGTACTCCCGACCGGGCCGCGAGCCTGGAAAGTGTCGCCATACCTATGTACCATGCCTACAACTACTGAGTAAAACCTTTCTCACCGTCATACTATAAAGGTCAAACCTTTATCAAGCTCACTTTACTTTTTGTTGCGCAAACAATTTGCACATTTTATGAACGATTCATAAAAAAAGCCTAATCAAGTTCAAAACTTGATCGTAGTAAGCTATGAACAATCTTAGATCTATGGTTCAATGCTAATTTCTAAAATCGATATCAAATATCGCTCCCACTATTAGTTATATGCTAATTTTCTTCAATAAGAAAACAACAGAACCAATAAGTATCAAATACTTCGCAAATGATTATGACATCATTTTGGACTTATATGCAAGTTGACTAAGGGTCTTTTCATCTTATTAATTATGTATTTCCATCACAGTTTATCACTATTACATTTGACTTCAATAAGTCATGTCTTTTCTACAATTGTCAACATTTGATGTTAACATACCAAGTAATAAAATAATTTTATTACTCAGGATCGTAGAAAATATACTATATTAAATAGAATATAATATTCTATTAAATAGAATAAATTATAAACCTAACTTGTACCTCCGAGGCGCAAGTACTTTCAATTTAGATAATAATTATACAAAAAGTTTCAAATCTCAAAATTTTCAAGATTCGAATTTTCCACTATACATATCATATATGTAACTGTAGAAACGAATGGAACCTTAATTAAAGAGATGAATTAGTGTTACTGGAGCATAACCCAAAGAGTATTGAAAACCAATTCGGTAACACTCAATATCAATGAATCAAATCATATAAGATTCGATAACTCCCACTGACCAATTCTATCAAAATGGAATCGTGGAAGTTTAATATTGAGTAAGAATCATATTCATTAAATAACTTTAGAACTAATTGCCTTAAATTCATATGTTTGATCATATCAAACATCCATGAACAATTCAAATATTCACAATGAATTTTAAAATATAGTTTTCAATGCTTCAAATAGAATATCTTTGAACCATTCAAAATATTATATCCATGTTCAATATATTCTCTATTAGAAACACATAACAAAGTCATGAAAAATCATTAACTAAGTCACGAAGTAAAAAAAAAACTATCTAAGGAAATTTCAAATTCATTAAACTACATACATACAATGTATTAGTCTAATAAATCTGGTAGTCCAATGATGATCATTGGTTAAATGAGATTTAATCACATCTTAAATACAATATTCATTAAACAGATAAGGATATGTGGTGTGATCTTGCATCATACCATTCCTTACCATACGGAATAAGCATCTAATGCTAATATGATAAAATCTCATAAAGCATTGTTCTAAGTTATTAAGTTAACCGAACATTTTCTTAATGTTTATCTTTTCATTAATGACACTACCAGTCACTTTAAAATATGTAACAACTGTTTATACAGAACAAGTAACTATCCAATAGTCACAAGTTCTTATATCAAATATCAAATATCAAATATCAAAACAGTTATTAAACATTATTTTAATTAACTATACGGGAGATCTGGTATCCAATACCTATAGTTGTCGTATTGTGAGAATCAATATTCTCTATACACAACTATACACATCTCGTTTCTTTAGCTTTATAATTTGCGTTCAATTATTCACAACAATTGCAAATGATTGATTAGCAAACTTTGTCAAACACGTGACTTCTAAAAGTCACTAAAGCCAAGAAACGTCATTATAAGATAAACAAATATTAAATGGGTTTTCTTCATATCACTCAAGAATCTCGAGACAGGAACTATTCAAGTCAATTCTTACTGCATAAGAAACAATTCTTCAGGACTATTATATCCTAAAATAGATATCTATTTAGATTACCTAATCGTGACTTAGTATATAAGTCCCAAACCATCTTGAATTTTCAAGAAAATTGGAACAACAATTCCTGATGGTTTAAACTAATCTAACAATATCTAAGTCTACTGTCTTTCTAGAACCTATTCTAGAATTACCCAACCATAAGTAAAGTCAGAAAACCTATTCAAGTAATAAGAATGCAGTGGATTAGAAGTAAAATTCTATAAATAGTATAGAATAAAAGGAAAATGAAGCAGAATATTCAATAAAATTAAACACTGCTTTAGTAATGGATTTTTAACCAAGCAGTGTCTCCCACTACTTTTCATAATACCGTAATCCCCAACGGACAATGGGAATTCAATAATTAAATCGAATTCCATAGTGAGAGTAGGATCCAATGAATATATTTGACTCACAACTTTGGCACGATCTCGCCTACGTATATTCATTGGGTAGACAACCCATTGTCAATCACTCACCAGTGACTCCTGGTTTTGGTCCTGGCCATTTCTTGTTATGACAGCTTTGGCACATTCACAAGGAGGCGTATCAAGGCTTCACTTGTCAATGACAAACTCAAGCTACCGATTTAGTCCTGACAGCTTTGGCACGTTCAGAATTTCCACTTTCACTTGAATTTATCTAGTATCAATATACAACTGGCATGGATAAAATCCCATAACCTACACCTTCACAGCATTGGCACGATCTCGGATGCAATTATAGAAAGATACCCATAAACCGTACCGACAAGACGGACCAAGAAACATGTATCCAATACACGTCACTTTACAGCCTTATTTCTAAGCGGGGATTTTCCTCAAGAAGCTATACTCTACATCGGATGCAGAATTTTAATCTAAATCATTTTCTAAACAATTCAATTCTACCTATAGAAAACATAACTTAATTTAACAATTAAATTTATGTTACATTTCATTAGCGTAGAACCGAAAAGTCAAGAAACATATCTAGACAACATGCATGTGCGAACATTAAAATTGGAATAAATATCAAATATCAAGCATGAATAATGTAATAGATGAAGCATCAAAACTGCTCTAATACCATTTTTTTGGGGTTTCGGGCGATGGGCCTAGCGGAAGCGCGGTTCAAGTGAAATCATAATTTCAAAACTTTTTCAAATTACCAAATAAATTATTCAATATATAATATGAATAATTTATTCATATTTCACCTAAACCTATTTATTTGATATCAAATAACGACGTAAATATATATGAAACGTCGTGAAACTTTTACGATAAATATTTTTTTTTCCGTAAAATGGCCTAAAATATGTTTTTGACCGAACCGACCACCCAACTGTTGGACAATTGTGACCCATAGCATCACTATTTGTAAAAGACATTGTGGTTTATGTACAAATTAACTATGTGACAAAGGAAATTGCCATTTTTTCTTTTTATAATTAGATTACTTAAATACATAAATGATAAAAGTCCTTATGATTAGTTCCAGATTAATAAGATATGAGACAGTATCGATCCACTAAAGGTTTAATCATTAAATATCCCTAGTCGTAGTATTATCGAGACTGGACATCGATAATGCGGAATAGACTAGTATTACACTTGTGCGCATTATGGAAGCGTAACTGCATAGTTCTCATATATTTGGATATTAGATATTCATGCAAATGTAATATGAGGTTCTGTTTACCAATGGTATAAAAACAGGTTCGCTCTGGATAGACCCCTCGGAATCCCATTGGTAGTATGACTATGTGTCTATGGGGATCCAAATCAGGGTAGGTGTATTTGGTCTTAACTTGAGACTTGCATCGCTAATACTTGCGACAATCAATACGCTTTGGTTTTGGTCGTCTGGGGCTTTAACAGGTTCTGTGTACGCCTCTTTTGGGTTTATTGAGAATCATAGTGTATTGGGCGTGATGTCAAGATGGAAGTATCACTTCAGTCATATGGAGATGATGATCACGCAGGGATACAGAACTGGTACTCTAATATGTTGCAACTATCGGGATAATATGACAAGGTCATGATTATCTGATTAAAGAGACTAGTTTCTAGTGATCCGATTGTTGGACAATTATGACACATAGCGTCACTATTTGTAAAAGACATTGTGGTTTTTGTACAAATTAACTATGTGACAATGGAAATTGTTATTTTATCATTTTATAATTAGATTACTTGAATATATAAATGATAAAAGTCCTTATCAATCCACTAAGGTTTAATCATTAAATATCCCTAGTCGTAGTATTATCAAGACTGGACATCGATAATGCGGAATAGATTAGTATTGCACTTGTGCGCGTTGTGAGAGCATAACGTCATAGTTCTCATATATTTAAGTATTGGATACTTATGCAAGTGTGATATGAGGTTGTGTTTACCGATGGTATGGAAACAACTTCACTCTGGATGGACCCCGCGGAATCCCATTGGTAGTATGACTATGTGTCTATGGGAATCCGCATCAGAGTAGGTGTATTTGGTCTTAACCTGAGACTTGCATCGCTAATACTTACGACAATCAATACGATTTAGTTTTGGTCATCCGAGACTTTAACAGGTTCTGTGTAGGCCTCTTTTGGGTTTATTGAGAATCATAGTGTATTGGGTGTGATGTCAAGACGGAAGTATCACTTCAGTCATATGGAGATGATGATCACACAGGGATACAGAACTGGTTCTCTATTATGTTCCAACTATCAGGATAATATGACAAGGTCATGATTATCCGATTATAGAGACTAGTTGCTTGTGATCCGATATATGCTTCGTATGGTGCAGACACTATTCCACCCCCAGGCCTTGCATGTGACATCAGACACTGGATTGCAAGACGCAATATTACGTATACTACGCCTGACAAAGATTATATATTCCTTAAAGAATATTTTTGGAGAATTGGGTAGGCACAGCGTTTTGCTAGAAGCCAACCATGTCTTGTAAATCGGTAAGAACGTGGTACCGGGTACGCACGTGTTTGGATAGTCCGAGGACCGGATTCACTGCCAACATATCCAGGGATCTCATGGGTCACTTCCCGAAGATTCACCGATGACGTATGACTCGAATAGAATTAATACGAGATTAATAATTAGAGAGAAAATTAATCTGGGATTAATTACGGCAAAAATTTATCTGGGATAAAATTCGAATTGTAGAGAGAGAATGATTAATTCGGAATTAATCGATAAAATTAATATATTCGATATATTAAATGAAATTAGATTTCATAACGGAATTAAAATTGGATTTTAATTCAAGCGAACGAATTAATTTAGAATTAATTCACGAGCGACTTTAATAGTAATTTTGCTAGGCATAATTATTTAATTAAATTTGATTTAATTAAGTCGCAACAGAAAATTTGTTAATTCGGAATGAACAAACCCGATCTCGAAATGTGTTTGCGGGCCTACTCTGATTTTGAATCAAGTGGGGCCCACCACAAGTCACATCATTTGTCACTTTACTTACTTTTATGGTGATGGAAGTTAGTATTAGTTGATGGTAACTTGTAATACACATTTCATTATTTTATTTGATAGGTTGAGTGACATTTACCAAATGTTGTATTTGGTATATGACTTTTATTTTTGGAAAATAATTACACTTAAAATTTTTCACTTCTCTCTTTCACACACACAAAACCGTGACTCTCCTTCTCTTTTTATCTCAATTGCCGAGAACTACAAGAACACCAAGGGAAGATTTTGTTGCATTTTCTTCCTAAGTTAGCACTTAAAGATTCATTCAAAGGTGATAGGGAAACCCTTGAGTTTGGAATTCATTCACCAAAGCTTGGAGCTCAACAAACAATCAAATGAGAGCTTGGAGCAACTTCAAAGTAGGTAAATTTTTGATGTCTACACATCATACCTAGCCAATCAATGTAAGTTATTCCGCAAACTTCGTTGAATATTTACACATCTTTTATGCTTAATGATCTTGGATTTGTTCTTAGAGAACCCAACAATGGTATTAGAGCCTAGTTTATATACTCTATTTTGGGGATTTTATGATTTGAGCATGATATCTTCAAATTGATCGTTTGATTAAGCTTGGATGATGTTAAATTAGATTTAATGATCTTAAAATTTTGAGAAAATGAATTTGATTATTTTTTCCCAAAATGAATGGGTTGGCCGAACCTATAGGAGCCCTAATGTCATGGTGATTTTTTGATTTAGACCATTGGATGTGTTTAAAATGCATGATATATATTGATTTGTGATTTAATTTGATTGAAATCACAATTGATGAAAAATGCATGATTGCCGTGAATGAAAGAAGCATGGAATGAGTTGATTTTGCTTCAATAATGTTGGACATGTATTGAAAATAATAAAGCATGATTAATTAATTAAATTGGTGTTTTGGAAACGTTAATTTAAATAATTAATTATGGATATACACTTGAATTAAATAAATTGTGATATTTAGAATATTAGAATTTAATTAATTAGACTTAATTTGGAATTGGGCTAAAATTGTTATATTTGGGCCTAATGGGCTTGGTAGGGCCAAGTTGGTTTAGGACAATTGGATTGGATCCAAATTGGGCCTAAAACCATTCCGTTAAGTCCAAATATAATAAATGGGCCTTTTAAATTTAATTGGGCCTAATGGGCCAAAATTAATTTTTATGGCAAATAGGGTGATTCCTTAATTGGGCCTTGGCATTTGGGTTTGACCCATATTGGCCAAAGCCCATGCCTTGTGAAATTAATTAAAAGCCCATTGGACTTTAAATTAAATTGACATTGGATGTTAATTGGGCTTTGAGACCCATTAAGATTAGATTTAGAACCTAAATCGTAAAGGCACATTAAAAGTGTAATTATCTAATTTGGAATTAAATAAAGAATTAGTATTGAATACAAATTAAATTGGATTTAAAATTATAGTTCAATATAATTAGAGAATACGCACTTTGAGTACTTATTCTCAAACGAGTTGAACTCGCGCAAATCAAATCGTTGTTTGAACATTGGATGATCACTTAATTCAAAGATTAATTAATTGGATTAGATTGATTGAATAACATGCTTTGTGTGAATACATGGATGTATTGTATGAATAATCTATATCGTATGGATATTAGATGGGTGAGGGCAATTTTGGAAAATGTTGTAATAAATTTAAAATTTATTAAATTGGACCTGCGTGTCTAGCCTTTATCTCTTGACTCTTTGTAATTCTCTTCTCACCAATTCCCCTCAATGTAATGAGGTTTTTTTATTGTATTATGGAATTGGGTAGAAGTTAGAATGGTGCTAGCCAGGGATAGGAAAGTGAGTGATTTGCTTAAGGGTGTATGATGAGACCTAATCAAAGATAATTAATTGGTTGCCAATTATGCGAAAAACCCTCAATCAAATATTAAGCATTTTCCTACCATTGAATGGTTCTTTCTCAAGATCCAAGATTGGCATTGGTTCTTTCTCAAGTCAAGATCAATGTTCATTGCGGATGTGTTTGAACCATGAAAGCTTTGTTCCATATCGCATGTCTTGGGCAAGTTGTGATTTGTTGGCCAAAGTCAAGGTCACTTCTTGTTCATCGACATGGATTACGAAGTTTTCCAAGGTCAATGGGTCCCGCTTAACTGGAATCATTAAGCGTGTTGAGCCAAAGCCAAGGCTTATTTGATTCAGAGGAAAAGGTTAGGAAAATATATTGGATATATTGGCATATATACTGTATATATGTTTCGGACTTGGAGGTCCACCTACCGGATCTAGGAATTGGATAAGATCCAATTGATCTTAGAGATCTACCTCGTTAAATATCATACAGCTTGTTGCCAAAGTCAAGGTTGTGTGTTATTTATGGGATCATAGCCCCCTAGGAAACTAGGTTTCCCGAGTACTCAACAAGGGTTAGAGGCTCGCCGAAAAATAGTGGGAGGCTAGTATTGAATTTACAATTTTGTTCAAATACTTGCCAATACGCGCTTTCAAATTATTTCATCATTTAATGTATTTATTAGTTGGACTAATATTTTATTATTTTCTTGTAACAGTTGGACTGTAGCCAAAAATCGTTAATTGAATAGTTAGACTATTGCAATTAAGATGACTGGAAAGATCGGGGTTAGAGACATTATCATGGGCGAAAATGTCTTTAATGGTGCGAACTTTCTAGACTGGGATATGAACCTCAAGATTGTCCTGGGGGCTGAGAGGATGCTCTATACGATACAGAGACCTTTCGGGCCTAAGCCCGTAAATGAGCAGTCGCTTGAGCTTGAGCTGTGGAAGACTCATAGCGATGACAACTCAACTGCTCAATCTGTCATGATCGCTGCGATGACCCCTCAATTTCGTCTCCAAAATAAGGGATTGGATTACTATATTATATTGCAAAATTGAAGGACATTCATCGATCTAACCTTAGATCGCAAAGGTATGAATTGCAGAAGAAGCTCTTTCGCTCTCGAATGTCAGAGGGTACATCTGTCGAGCACCATGTGTCACAAATGATTGCTGACATTGAACAGCTGGGTCAGCTAGGCATAACCTTTGAGGCTGAGACTTCTATAGATTTGATCATGCAGTCTCTTCCTAATAGCTGGAGCGGGTTCATCATGAACTACAATATGATGAACCAAGACCATACTCTTGGAGAGCTGATGGCAATGCTGCGTGAAGCAGAAAAAGAGCTATTGAATGGCAAAAAGCGCGAGGCGCACTTCGCTTCAATATCTCAGTCTCCCAAGGCTTGGCCGAAGGCTACTGGAGGTGTAAAGAAGAAGAAGAATAAGAAGGGCAAGGCCAAATCGTCAAAGTCTTCTGGGAAGGCAAAGGACAAATCTCAAGATGTATGCATGTAGTGTGGCAAACGGGGTCACTGGAAGCGTGACTGTCCTGAGTACAAGGCGCACATGAAGGAAATAAAAGCGGGCAAGACACCGGCTTCATGTATGTTTGTTATAGAAATAAACATGTCTACTTCTAGTTTTACAAATTGGATTTTTTATTCTAGTTGTGGTACTCATATATGTACTGATGTAAAGATTATGTAGATTAGCAGGAAACTGGCCTCAGGGGAGATTGATCTACGAGTTGGAAACGGGACCAGGGTCGCTGTTTTGGTGGTACGGACTTATATTTTGGAACTGCCCTCGGGGCATGTACTAAACTTATCAGACTGTTATTATGTACCTAGTTTGACAAGGAATCTTATATCTGTTTCTTTATTAGCTCAATGTGGGTATACTTTTGTTTTTAGAAACGCTGGGTGTTTTATTTATAAAAATGATATGGAGATATGCAGTGCTGATGTGAATAATGGTCTTTATATTTTGAATATAAATCAATCTCAAACATATAATGTAACAAACAAAAGGCTTAAACTAATTAACAAAGATGAAACTTATATGTGGCATTGTCGTCTGTGACACATTAACAAGACTCGCATATCCACACTTTCGAATAATGGGTACTTGGATGGATTTGATCCAAATTCATATGATGTCTGCGAATCTTGTTTATTAGGCAAAATGCCTAAAACACCTTTTAGCGGTAAAGGTGCACGTGCCATCGAATTGTTAGCCCTCGTTCATAGTGACTTATGTGGGCCCATCTCTAGCCAGAATAGAGGTGGATATGAATACTTCGTAACCTTTATGGATGATGCATTGCGTTATGGTTATGTGTATCTTATGAGACACAAGTCGGAAACCTTTGAGAAATTCAAAGAGTTTCGACACGAAGTAGAAAAACAGACCGGCAAAAGTATTAAAACATTACGGTCAGACCGTGGTGGAGAATATTTGAGCAATGAATTTCTTGATTACTTGAAAGAGTATGGTATTCTTTCACAGTGGACTCCTCCCGGAAAACCTCAATTAAACGGTGTGTCCGAACGGAGAAACAGAACTTTGTTGGACATTGTAAGGTCGATGATGAGTCGTACTGAGCTACATATTTCCTTCTGGGGATATGCATTGAACAGTGCAATACTTATTTTGAATAAGGTTCTGTCAAAGTATGTTCAACAGACTCCGTAAGAAATATGGACATAAAGGAAACGAGTTTCTTATTCCTGAAGATTTGGGGTTGCTAGGCATACGTTAAACGTTGGATGGTACCAAACTTGAACCCAATGGATAAGTGTCTATTTGTAGGTTATCCTAGGGAAACCAAAGGATATTACTTCTCAAACCCCAAGAGAACAAATTATTTGTTGCTCTCCATGCAATTTTCCTTGAGAAGGAATTCCTAAATGCAGTGGTAAGTGGGACGAAAATAGAACTCAATGAAAATCAGAGTGATATTGTTTCGGTCACCGAATCCTTAACGGAACATGAACAGTTTATCAGGGATGAGATTGTACCACAATCTTCGAATACACAAGAACTGCGTAGATCGGAGAGATTCAGAAAACAACCTGAGAGGTATGGATTTCTGATATCACCTCATGTGGATATTAATCTTATTGAGGAAGACGAACCAGCTACATATGAGGAAGTGATACAAGGTATCGACTTCGGTTTATGGCAAGATTTCATGAAATCTGAAATGGATTCCATGTACACCAACCAAGTTTGGACACTGGTTGATGCACCAGAAGGCGTGAAGCCTATTGGTTGAAATGGGTCTTCAAGAAGAAGACCGACATGGATGGTAACATACAAACATACAAAGCTAGGCTTATAGCGAAAGGGTATCGTCAACGACATGGTGTCGATTACGACGAAACTTTTTCACTTGTTGCCATGAATAAATCCATTCAGATAATGCTTGCTATTGTTGCATATTTCGATTATGAAATATGGCAGATGGATGTCAAAACCGTTTTCCTTAACGGAAACCTTTTGGAGGATGTTTATATGCAACAGCCTGATGGTTTTATCGTACCAAGACTTGCAAACAAGGTTTGTAAGTTAAATCGATCCATTTATGGATTGAAGCAAGCATCGCATTCTTGGAACCAACGTTTTGATGAGATCATAAAAGAATTTGATTTCATTCAAACGAGGATGATCCTTGTGTATATAAGAAGGTTAGTGGGAGTGCACTGACATTCATTGTCCTTTACGTTGATGATGTATTGCTTATGGGCAATGACATTCCCATGCTACAATCGGTGAAAGCTTGGCTTTCATTAAAATTCTCCATGAAAGATCTGGGAGAAGCAGCCTTTATTCTGGGAATAAAGATCTACCATGATAGATCTAGAAAGCTGCTTGGACTCTCCCAGAGCACGTACATTGACAAAGTGTTGAAGAGATTCAACATGGAACAGTCTAAGAGGGGACTGTTGCCAGTGTCACATGGTGTCACTCTATCTAAGGACATGTGTCCTAAAACTCAAGATAAGAGAGACAACATGAGTCGGATTGATCATGTATGCCATGATATGTATGCGACCTGATGTCTCATATGCTTTAAGCATGCATAGTCGCTATCAAGCCGATCCAGGTGATGGTCACTGGGTTACAGTTAAGAACATCCTTAAGTATCTTAGACGAACTAGGGATGCGTTCTTAATCTATGGAGATGGAGAACTTGAGGTAACTGGGTTTACCGACGCAAGTTTTCAAATCGATAAAGACGACGATAAGTCGCAATATGGGTATATATTTTGTTTGAACAACGGAGCAGTAAGCTAGAAATCTTCCAAGCAAGAGACTGTTGTCGATTCAACAACAGAAGTGAAATATATTGCTGCAGCTGAAGCAGCAAAAGAGGCAGTTTGGATCCGTAAATTCCTAATGGGATTAGGAGTAGTTCAGTTAGCAGCTGAGCCAGTTCCATTGTATTGTGACAATAACGGGGCTATAGCGCAGGCTAAGGAACTGCGGTCTCATCAACGATCCAAGCATGTTCTTTGACGTTTCCATCTCATTCGTGAGATCATACCTCGTGGCGATGTGAAAATCGAGAAGGTCGCATCAGATGACAACATTGCAGATCCGCTGACGAAAGCAATTCCTCAGCAAAAGTTTGAGCGACATGTACATAGTTCATGTGTTAGATACATAAGTGACTGGCTATAGGACAAGTGGGAGATTGTTGGACAATTATGACCCATAGTGTCACTATTTGTAAAAGACATTGTGGTTTTTGTACAAATTAACTATGTGACAATGGAAATTATTATTTTATCATTTTTGTTATTAGATTACTTGAATATATAAATGATAAAAGTCCTTATGATTAGTTCCGGATTATAAGATATGATACAGTATCAATCCACTAAGGTTTAATCATTAAATATCCCTAGTCGTAGTATTATCGAGACTGGACATCGATAATGCGGAATAGACTAGTATTGCACTTGTGCGCGTTGTGGGAGCATAACGGCATAGTTCTCATATATTTAAGTATTGGATACTTATGCAAGTGTGATAGGAGGTTATGTTTACCGATGGTATGGAAATATCTTAACTCTGAATGGACCCCACGGAATCCCATTGGTAGTATGACTATGTGTCTATGGGAATCTGCATCAGGGTAGGTGTATTTGGTCTTAACCTGAGACTTGCATCGCTAATACTTACGACAATCAATACGATTTAGTTTTGGTCGTCCGGGACTTTAACATGTTATGTGTATGCCTCTTCTGGGTTTATTGAGAATCATAGTGTATTGGGTATGATGTCAAGACGGAAGTATCACTTCAGTCATATGGAGATGATGATCACGCGGGGATATAGAACTGGTTCTCTATTATGTTACAACTATCGGGATAATATGACATGGTCATGATTATCCGATTATAGAGACTAGTTGCTTGTGATCCGATATATGCTTCGTACGGGGCAGACACTATTCCAGCCTCAGGCCTTGCATGTGACATCAGATACTGTATCGCAATACGGAAAACTACGTATACTACGCCTGACAAAGATTATATATTCCTTAAAGAATATTTTTGGAGAATTGGGTAGGCACGGCCCTTTGCTAGAAGCCAACCATGTCTTGTAAATCAGTAAGAATGTGGTACCGCGTACGCACGTGTTCGGATAGTCCGACGACCAGATTTACTGCCAACATATCTAGGGATCTCATGGGTCACTTCCCAAAGATTCACCGATGACGTATGACTCGAATAGAATTAATATGGGATTAATTATTAGAGTGAGAATATTAATTTGGGATTAATTACGGTGAAAAATTATATGGGATGAAATTCAAATAGTAGAGAGATAACGATTAATTCGGAATTAATTGATAAAATTATTATATTCGATAAATTAAATGAAATTAGATTTCATAACGAAATTAAAATTGGATTTTAATTCGGGCGAACGAATTAATTTAGAATTAATTCGCGAGCGACTTTAATAGTAATTTTGCTAGGCATAATTATTTAATTAAATTTGATTTAATTAAGTCACAACGGAAAATTCGATAATTCGGAATTAACGAACCCGAGCTCGGAATGTGTTTGCGGGCCCACTCGAATTTTGAATCAAGTGGGGCCCACCAGAAGTCACATCACTTGTCACTTTACTTACCTTTATGATGATGGAAGTTAATATTAGTTGATGGTAACTTGTAATACACATTTCATTATTTTATTTGATAAGTTGAGTGACATTTACCAAATGTTGTATTTGGTATATGACTTTTATTTTTGGAAAATAATTACACTTAACATTTTTCACTTATCTACTTCACACGCACAAAACCGTGACTCTCCCTCTTTTTTTCTCTCAATTGCCGAAAACTACAAGAACACCAAAGGAAGATTTTGTTGCATTTTCTTCCTAAGCTAGCACTTAAAGAGTCATTCAAAGGTGATAGGGAAACATCCCTTGAGTTTGGAATTCATTCACCAAAGCTTGGAGCTCAACATACAATCAAATGAGAGCTTGGAGCAACTTCAAAAGAGGCAAATTTTTGTTGTCTACACATTCTACCTAGCCGATCAATGTAAGTTATTCTGCAAACTTTGTTGAGTATTTACACATCTTTTATGCTTAATGATCTTGGATTTGTTCTTAGAGAACCCAACACCGATATATGCTTCGTACGGGGCAGACACAATTCCAACACCAGGCCTAGCATAGTACATCAGATATTGGATCGCAATATGCAATACTTGGTATACTACGCTTGATATAGATTATGTATTCCTTAAAAGAATATTTCTGGAGAATTGGGTAGGCACGGTGCTTTGCTAGAAGCTAACCATGTCTTGTAAATCGGTAAGAATGTGGTATCGGGTACGCACGAATTCGGATAGTTCGATGACCGGATTTACTGCCAACATATCATAGGGATCTCATGGGTCACTTCCCGAAGATTCATCGATGACGTTTTACTCTAGCAGAATTAATCTGGGATTAATTATAAGAGAGAGAAAATTAATCTACGATTAATTACGGCAAGAATTTATCTGGGATAAAATTCAAATTGTAGAGAGAGAATGATTAATTTGGAATTAATCGATTAAATAATATATTCGATATATTAAATGAAATTAGATTTCATATCAGAATTAAAATTGGATTTAAATTCGGGTGAACGAATTAATTTAGAATTAATTCACGAGCGACTTTCGTAATAATTTTACGAGGCATTATTATTTAATTAAATTTGATTTAATTAAGTCGCAACGGAAAATTCGTTAATTTGGAATTAACGAACCTGAGCCCGAAATATATTTTGCGGGCCCACTCGAATTTTGAATTTAAAGTGGGGCTCACCTAGTCACATCACTAGTCAACTTTATTTAGCTTTTGCCTGATAGAAGTTGGTAGTTGGTGTTAGCTTGTAAATTAAACAATCTTTATTTTATTTGATTTGTGTAAGACATTTACCAACTTTGGAGTTTTGGTATTTGATAATTGATTTTGGAAAATCAAAACAAGTAACACACTCTCTCTCTCTTTACAATTGCCGAATCATCTCCCCCTCTCTTGCTCTCTATTGGCGTGAACCTAGGGTTCATGGTAATTGATTTTTGCTTCAAAAATCTTGACTGCTAGCACAACAAATGAGTCTACAAAGGTGATAGGGACACTTATCCTAGAGTTTGGAATTCAAAGGAAGGCTTGGAGCACTTCTCAAAGGCAAAATTTTTGTTATCTCTACATCCATTAAACCGATCATTGTAAGTATTTTTCTGCAAACTTACTTTGATTATTCACACAATATCATGTATTATTAGATCCTTGTCATGTTCTAGGAACCCAACAATGGTATCATTAGCCAATTTTAAGCATGAAATGCTTTAGGGTTTATATACTTTAATTTGGGTATTTTTGCTTGGAGCTTGTTTTGTCCAAATTGATTGTTTGGTTATGCTTAGATTATGATAACTTAGAGTTATGCATGATTAATTTTGAGAAAAAATTGATTAGATTAATTTTCCCCAATTTTTTAGTGATGGCCGAATCTATGGACCTTAGGATCTCATGGTGATTTTTTATTTTTTGCACCATTGGATGTGTTTAAATGCATGAGATATATTGATTTGTGATTTAATTGGATTGAAATCAAAATTGGTTAATATTATGCATGATTACCGTGAGATGAGAAGCACGGAATGAGGTTGATTTTGCTTCAATTGTGTTGGACATGAATTGAATATGTTAAAGCATGATTAATTAGGTAAATTGGTGTTTTGGAAATATTAATTTAACTAATTAATTATGGCTAATACACTTTAATTAAAAATTGTGATATTTTGAATATTGTAATTAAATAAATTAGCCTTTAATTTTGAATTGGGCTAATATTGTTGTATTTGGGCTTAATGGGCTTGGTTGGGCCAAGTTGGTTTATGACAATTGGATTGGATCCAAATTGGGCCTAAAACCATACCATAAAGTCCAAATAGAATAATTGGGCCTAATGGGCCAAATTTAATTTTATGGCAAAGGGTGATTCCTTATTGGGCTTTGGTTTCCAAAGTCCATACCTTAAGAAATTAATTAAAAGCCCATTGGACTTTAATTAAATTGACATTAGATGTTAATTGGGCCTTTGAGACCCAATTAGATTGGATTAGAATCTAAGTCTAAAAGGCACAAATATAAGTGTAATTATTTAATTTGGAATTAAATTAGAATTAATATTGAATACAAATTAAATTGGATTTAATATTGTAGTTCGATATAATTCAAGAATGCGCACTTTGAGTACTTATTCTTAAACGAGTTGGACTCGTGCAAATAAAATCATTGTTTGAACATTGGATGATCATTAATTCAAAGATTAATTAATTGGATTAGATTGACTGAATAACATGTTTTGTGTGAATACATGGATGTATTGTATAAATAATGTATATCGGATGGATATTAGATGGGTAAGAGCAATTTTGGAAATTGTTGTAATAAATTTAGAAATTATTAAATTAGATCTGCGTGTCCAGCCTTATATCTCTTGACTCTTTGTACTTCTCTTCTCACCAATTCCCGTCAATGTAAATGAGGTTTCTTTATTGTATTATGTAATTGGGTAGAAGTATGTATAGTGCTAGCCGGGGAGAGGAAATGGAGAGATTTGTTCTAGGAACAATTTGTTAAATATACATCCGCATATCATTATTATTTATTTCGTGCCTTATTATGATTTTAGAATGCATGCTTAAGGGTGTATGATAAGACCTAATCAAAGATAATAAATTGGTTGCCAATTTACGAGAAAAACCCTCAAACAAATATTAAGCGAATTCCTTCCATTGAGTGGTTCTCTCTTAAGATCCAAGATTGGCATTGGTTTGTTGGCCAAAGTCAAGATCAATGTCCATCATGGATGTGTTTGAACCACGAAAGCTTTGTTCCATACCACATGTATTGGGCAAGTTGTGACTTGTTGGCCAAAGTCAAGGTCACTTCTAGTTCATCGACATGGATTACGAAGCTTTCCCAATGTCAATGGGTCCCGCTTAACTGGAATCATTAATCTTGTTGAGCCAAAGCCAAGGCTTAGTTGATTCAGAGGAAAATGTTAGAAAAAATATATTGGATATATTGGCATATATATTGTATATATATTTCGGACTTGGAGGTCCACCTACCGGATCTAGGAATTAGATGAGATCCAATTGATCTTAGAGATCTACCTAGTTAAATATCATACAGCTTGTTGGCCAAAGTCAAGGTTGTGTGTTATTTAACGGGATCCTAGCCCACTAGGAAACTAGGTTTCCCGAGTACTCAATAGAGGGTTAGAGGCTTACTGAAAAATAATGGGAGGCTAGTATTGAATTTGCAATTTCGTTCAAATACTTGCCGACGCGCTTTCAAATTATTTTCATCATATTATATATTTATTAGTTGGACTAATATTTTATTATTTTATTGTAACAGTTGGACTGTACCCAAAATTGTTAATTGAATAGTTAGACTATCGCAATTAAGATGGCTGGAAAGATCAACGTTAGGGACATTATCATGGGTGAAAATGTCTTTAATGGTGCGAACTTTCCTGACTGGGATATGAACCTCAGGATTGTCCTGGGGACCGATAAGATGCTTTATACGATAGACAGACCTATCGGGCCTAAGCACGGAATTGGGCAGCCCTTCGAGCTTGAGCTTTGGAAGACTAACAGTGATGACAACTCAACTGCTCAATCTATCATGCTCGCTGCAATGACCCATCAATTTTGTCACCAGAACAAGGGATTAGATCCCTATAATATGATGGAAAAATTGAAGGACCTTCATCGATCTAACCTTAGATCGCAAAGGTATAAATTGGAGAAGAAGCTCTTTCGATCTCGAATGTCAGAGGGTACATCTGTCAAGCACCATGTGTCGCAGATGATTGCTGACATCGAACAGCTGGGTTAGTTAGGCATAACCTTTTAGGCTGAGACTTCCATAGATTTGATCTTGCAGTCTCTTCCTAACAGCTGGAGCGGGTTCATCATAAACTATAATATGATGAACCAAGATCATACTCTTGAAGAGTTAATGGCAATGCTGCGAGAAGCAGAAAAAGAGCTTTTAAAGGGCAAAACGCGCGAGGCGCACGTCGCTTCGACATCTTAGTCTGCCAAGGCTTGGCCAAAGGCTACTGGAGGCATGAAGAAGAAGAAGAAGAACAGAAAGGGCAAGGCCAAATCATCAAAGTCTTCTGGGAAGGCAAATGAGAAATCCCAAGATGTCTGCATACAGTGTGGCAAACGGGGTTACTGGAAGCGTGACTTCCGTGAGTACAAGGCGCACATGAAGGAAATCAAAGCGGGCAAGGCACCGGCTTCAGGTATGTTTGTTATTGAAATAAACATGTCTACTTCTAGTTTTAAAAATTGGATTTTTGATTCTGGTTGTGGTACTCATATATGTACTGATGTGCAGAATTTGCATATTAACAGGAGACTGACTTCAGGAGAGATGGACCTCCGAGTTGGAAATGGGACTAGAGTCGCCGTTTTGGCTGTTGGGATCTATATTTTGGAACTGCCCTCGGGGCATGTACTTATTTTATCTTACTGCTATTATGTACCTAGTTTGACTAGGAATATTATTTTTTTATCTTGCTTCGCCTGATGTGGGCATACTTTTGTATTCAGAAACACATGGTGTTTTCTTTATAAAAATGATATTGAGATATGTAGTGCTGATGTTAATAATGGTCTTTATATTTTGAATATAAATCAATCTCAAATATATAACGTAACAAACAAAAGGCTTAAATTAAGTAACAAAGATGAAACTTATATGTGGCATTGTCGTCTGGGACACATTAACAAGACTCGCATATCCACACTTTCGAATAATGGGTACTTGGACGAATTTGATCCAAATTCATATGACGTCTGCGAATCTTGTTTATTAGGTAAAATACCTAAAACACCTTTTAGCGGTAAAGGTGCATGTGCCACCGAACTGTTAGACCTCGTTCATAGTGACGTATATGGGCCCATCTCTAGCCAGGCTAGAGGTGGATATGAATACTTCATAACCTTTACGGATGATGCATCGCGTTATGGTTATGTGTATCTTATGAGACACAAGTCGAAAACCTTTGAAAAAATCAAAGAGTTTCGACACGAAGTAGAAAAACAGACAGGCAAAAGTATTAAAACATTACGGTCGGACCGTGGTGGAGAATACTTGAGCAATGATTTTCTCGATTACTTGAAAAAGTATGGTATTCTTTCACAGTGGACTCCTCCCGGAACACCTCAATTAAATGGTGTGTCCGAACAGAGAAATCGAACTTTGTTGGACATGGTAAGGTCTATGATGAGTCGCACAGAGCTACCAATTTCCTTCTTGGGATATGCATTGAACAGTGCAATACTTATTTTGAATAAGGTTTCGTCAAAGTCTGTTCAACAGACTCCATATGAAATATGGACAAGAAAGAAACTGGGTTTCTCATTCCTGAATATTTGGGGATGCTGGTCATACGTTAAATGTTTGGATGATACCAAACTAGAAGCCAAATCGGATAAGTGCCTATTTTTAGGTTATCCTATGGAAACCAAAGGATATTACTTCTACTACCCACAAGAGAACAAGTTATTTGTTGCTCTACATGTGGTTTTCCTTGAAAAGTAATTCCTAAATGTTGTGGTAAGTGGGAGGAAAGTAGAACTTAATGAAAATTGGAATGCTATTGTTCCTGGCACCGATTCCTTAACGGAACACAAATAGTTCATCAGGGATGAGACTGTATCATAATCTTCTAATACACAAGAACCGCGTAGGTCAGAGAGAGTCAGAAAATAACCTGAGAGGTATGGGTTTCTGATCTCACCTTACGTAGATATTAATCTTATTGAGGATAATGAGCCGGCTACGTATGGGGAAGCGATACAAGATATAAACTCTACTTTATGGCAAGAAGCCATGAAGTCCGAAATGGATTCTATGTACACGAACCAAGTTTGGACACTGGTTGATGCACCAGAAGGCGTAAAGCCTATTGGTTGCAAATGGGTCTTCAATAAGAAGACCGACATGGATGGAAACATACAAACGTACAAAGATAGGCTTGTAGCGAAAGGGTATCGTCAATGACATGGTGTCGATTACGAAGAAACTTTTTCACCTGTTGCCATGATTAAATCCATTCGGATAATGCTTGCTATTGCTGCATATTTCGATTATGAAATATGGCAGATGGACGTCAACACCCTTTTCATTAATGGAAACCTTTTGGAGGATGTTTATATGCAACAGCTTGACGATTTTGTCGTACCAAAACATGCAAACAAGGTTTGCAAGTTAAATCGATCCATTTATGGATTGAAGCAAGCATCACATTCTTAGAACCAACGTTTTGATGAGATCATAAAAGAATATGATTTCGTTCAAAACGAGGATGATCCTTGTGTATATAAGAAGGTTAGTGGGAGCGAACTGACATTCATTGTCCTTTACGTAGATGATGTATTGCTTATTGGCAATGACATTCCCATGCTACAATCGGTGAAAGCTTGGCTTTCATTAAAATTCTCTATGAAAGATCTGGGAGAAGCAGCCTTTATTCTGAGAATAAAGATCTACCGGGATAGATCTAGAAAGATGGTTGGACTCTCCCAGAGCACGTACATTGATAAAGTGTTGAAGAGATTCAACATGGATCGGTCTAAGAGGGGACTAGTGCCAGTGTCACATGGTGTCACTCTATCTAAGGACATGTGTCCTAAAACTCAAGAAGAGAGAGACAACATGAGTCAGATCTCATTTGCTTCAGCATTCGCATCGATCATGTATGCCATGATATGTACGCGATCTGATGTCTCGTATTATTTGAGCATGTGTAGTCGCTATCAGGCCGATCCAGGTGATGGTCACTTGGTTACAATTAAGAACATCCTTAAGTATCTTAGACGAACTAAGGATGTTTTCTTAATCTATGGAGATGGAGAACTTGAGGTAACTGGGTTTACCAATGTAAATTTCCAAACTGATAAAGACGACTGTAACTCACAATCTGGGTATATATGTTTTTAAACAACAGAGCAGTAAGCTGGAAATCTTCCAAGCAAGAGACTGTTGCCGATTCAACAACAGAAGCGGAATATATTGCTGCAGCTGAAGCAGCAAAAGAGGCAGTTTGGATCCGTAAATTCCTAATTAGATTAAGAGTAGTTTCATTAGTAGCTGAGCCTGTTCCTTTGTATTGTGACAATAATAGGGCTATAGCGCAGGCTAAGGAACCGCGGTCTCAACAACGATCCAAGCATGTACTTCAACGTTACCATCTGATTCGTGAGATCATACATCGTGGCGATATGAAGATCGAGAAAGTCGCATCAGATGACAACATTGCAGATCCGCTGACAAAGGCTATTCCTCAGCAAAAGTTTGATCAACATGTACATAGTTCAAGTGTTAGATACTTGAGTGATTGGCTATAGGCCAAGTGGGAGATTGTTGGAAAATTGTGACCCATAGCATCACTATTTGTAAAAGACATTGTGGTTTTTATACAAATTAACTATGTGACAAAGGAAATTACCATTTTATCATTTTATAATTAGATTACTTAAATACATAAATGGTAAAAGTCCTTATGATTAGTTCCAGATTAATAAGATATGAGACAGTATCGATCCACTAAAGGTTTAATCATTAAATATCCCTAGTCGTAGTATTATCGAGAATGGACATCGATAATGCTGAATAGACTAGTATTACACTTGTGCGCATTATAGAAGCGTAACGATATAGTTCTCATATATTTGGGTATTGGATATTCATGCAAGTGTAATATGAGGTTCTGTTTACCGATGGTACGGAAACAGCTTCGCTCTGGATAGACCCATCGGAATCCCATTGGTAGTATGACTATGTGTCTATGGGAATCCGAATCATGGTAGGTGTATTTGGTCTTAACCTGAAACTTGCATTGCTAATACTTGCGATAATTAATATGCTTTGGTTTTGGTCGTTCGGGGCTTTAATAGGTTCTGTGTACGCCTCTTCTGGGTTTATTGAGAATCGTAGTGTATTGGGTGTGATGTCAAGATGGAAGTATCACTTCAGTCATATGGAGATGATGATCATGCAGGGATACAGAACTGGTACTCTAATATATTGCAACTATCGGGATAATATGACTTGATCATGATTATCCGATTAAAGATACTAGTTGCTAGTGATCCGATATATGCTTCGTACGGGGCAAACACAATTCCAGCCCCAGGCCTAGCATGTGACATCAAATACTGGATCGCAATACGCAATACTTGGTATATTACGCTTGATATAGATTATGTATTCCTTAAAAGAATATTTCTGGAGAATTGGGTAGGCACGGTGCTTTGCTAGAAGCCAACCATGTCTTGTAAATCAGTAAAGTGGTACCGGGTACGCACGAATTCGGATAGTCCGATGACCGAATTTACTTCCAACATATCCACGGATCTCATGGGTTGTTTCCCAAAGATTCACCGATGACGTTTAACTAGTGCAGAATTAATCTGGGATTAATTATAAGAGAGAGAAAAATAATCTAGGATTAATTATGGTAAGAATCTATCTGGGATAAAATTCAAATAGTAGAGAGAGAACGATTAATTTGGAATTAATCGATTAAATAATATATTTGATATATTAAATGAAATTAGATTTCATAGCGGAATTAAAATTGGATTTTAATTCGAACGAACGAATTAATTTAGAATTGATTCGCGAGCGACTTTCGTAATAATTTTGCGAGACATTATTATTTAATTAAATTTGATTTAATTAAGTCGCAACGGAAAATTCATTAATTTGGAATTAACGAACCCGAGCCCGAAATATATTTTGCGGGCCAACTCGAATTTTGAATTTAAAGTGGGGCCCACCTAGTCACATCACTAGTCAACTTTATTTAGCTTTTGGTTGATAGAAGTTGGTAGCTGGTGTTAGCTTGTAAATTACACAATCTTTATTTTATTTGATTTGTGTAAGACATTTACCAACTTTGGATTTTTGGTATTTGATAATTGATTTTGGAAAATCAAAACAAGTAACACACTCTCTCTCTCTTTACAATTGCCGAATCCTCTCCCTCTCTCTTGCTCTCTATTGGCGTGAACCTAGGGTTCATGGTAATTGATTTTTGCTTCAAAAATCTTGATTGCTAGCACAATAAAAGAGTCTA
Source organism: Zanthoxylum bungeanum (assembly GCA_019454045.1). Taxonomy (NCBI): domain Eukaryota; kingdom Viridiplantae; phylum Streptophyta; class Magnoliopsida; order Sapindales; family Rutaceae; genus Zanthoxylum; species Zanthoxylum bungeanum. The sequence continues at coordinate 256,504 of SKCR01032779.1, read as the reverse complement.
CAAAGGTGATAGGGACACTTACCCTAGAGTTTGGAATTCAAAGGAAGGCTTGGAGCACTTCTCAAAGGAAAAATTTTTGTTATCTCTACATCCATTAAACCGATCATTGTAAGTATTTTTCTGCAAACTTACTTTGATTATTCACACAATTTCATGTCTTTTTAGATCCTTGGCATGTTCTAGGAACCCAACACCAACACTTATGGGGACTGCCCAGTTCAGCCCCAATATTGTTAGGCCAGTTCATGGGCTGCCCGAACATTGATGAACTCACTGTTTGAATAGCCTTCACTCAGTTGGCTCGAAAGTCACTCGGTAACGCCATTTTTGGCCGTTTTCGCTTATTTCAATTTCGAAACACTTTCCAGAAATTGTTCCAACTGCCAAAACACATCGAAAACATTCACAAAACACATTTTTCATCAAAAAATCAATAAACTTCCAGGTCTGATCCAGAAACCGAATTTGTCAAATTCCATGCTTTAAATCCAATTTTCACGATTAAATCAATTAATCCACAAAACCAATCAAAGTCACCATACATGAAGCACCTAAGAACAATTCTAGGTGTCACAAGAGTAGTCATAACACTCTAGAATAGCAAATCATCATCAAATGATCAATTGGACAAAAATTACACTAATTTCCATCCAATACACTTCACACATGCATCTATACTTTCATATCCAACATTCACAACCAAAAGCCCCAAATTTTGTAAAGAAGAAGAAACCATAGATATCATTATATCATCAAGAAACAAGAAACATAATTTTCCAAGCTTGGGGATTTTAGAATTACCTTTAATCCTATGATTCCTTAGCTTTATTTCTTGATTTTTCTTCTTTCTCCACTTTGATTCATCAAAAACCATTTGAGAGCCTTTTGGGGTTTAGTATTCGTCCATGGAGAGAACAAGAGAGAGAAAACAAATTTTCAAAATAAAAAGAAGGGGAACCGACTTTTGGGGGGTATTTTGGGCATTTTGTGGTTTAAATCAATTAAATCAAAAATAAACTTTAATCTTGGCAAATCAAATTTGGACATATTTAGCTTAATAAATTCCTGTCATTTGTACAAATAATAATTGGACAAATTTCATAACAATTATGGAAAAAGTTTATTAATTAATCATTTAAATATTTAACAATTAAATATCTAAATAATCAATTAATATAATTATTATTATATATGTATTTTTATTTACAATAACTAACAAATACATATATTTATGGCATGTGTCAAAATCTCATTTGACGAATAATTAATGTGTATCTAATCGTATCATGTATCAAATACAAATACACAATAATTATTAAATGACCAAAACCCCCTAATGCATGTGTTATCGTTTAACCGTTTAAACGATCTGAATTAACTCACTTAATCCGATGAAGTATTATGAATAATCTATATTATTCATATTGCGTCGCCCAAGTGCTCAACGAGTACACTTCAAATTGTGGGACTCTCAAAATTTACGTTTATCCGTCACGAAATCCAATTTCGTGTCCATAATTCACCCATTCATGAATTATGACGACCACGGATAATCTCATTAAACTATGTAAGCCGAGGTCATTGCATACATATAATCCCTCCATCACAGGCTATCCATATTATACCTGGGGTATAAATAAAAACGTCAAACCTGTTCGGAATAATATAGTCGACTTTTTAATTTACGATCTCTAAATAACACTCGAAACTGGTTTCCGACGTTATACCATGGCCATGGATTTACTAGATCGTAAACATGTTCTGGATGCCTATGCCCTGTACACAGGACTGACGGATCCTATCTTGATACACACTGGATATCATAAGCATCAGTCCACACCCAACGAACAGGCAGAGGTATGATCTAAATAGATCGGGGATGTGACTGCCATCAAAGTGTGGAGGATAACTCATATATCCCACTGTGGTATCTCATGTCGAATGACCACCATGCTCACTCAACTCGAGAAGATTCCTATTGACGTTGGTGTACCATCTATTAGGAAATCTTCAGTGAGCCATTCAGTGTCTTATCAAATAAACACCTACATGTTTATACGAGTCTCCCGAGACTCGTGGTTCATTGGGATAAACCATTGGACCAAGTCACGATATACGACATGTACTGGTCTCAGCGGATTTTACTAATCGACCCGTGTTAGTAAATCTTAACTAGGAACTTTATTTAATAATATACTTCTTATGGTGCGCTTCCCAATGTCAATTACAAACTACGTTGTAACTGCGCACTATACTATAAATCCTATGGTTTTTGTCTAATATACACGTATCACTAAACCAGATTTAGTTTCGATCTAATCGTAATCAGATAACTAATCATAATTAGATCGAATAAGCGTATAAAAGACAAGGGTGCTACCATTAAATTAGTAATATTATGGAAAATGGCATTGCTCGTATTCATGAATCAGATATAAATACGATCCGGATTGGCACTCTAAGCACCAACCCTAACAATACATGAGCTGCGTAACGAATCTGGATATGAAAGTGATGCAAGAGAGCCGAGACCGCACACTCGGCATTTCTTAGATCCACTCCAACAACATCTAAGTGTAGGCGATTGGTGTCAAGCTGAGTCTCAGGCTCATCAAACTCCTCTGAAAACTGATATGCAATCACTATCATTTGCTCCATAGCAACTTACCATTAATAAAAATATATATAAGAAAGTAAAAATGATTTTGAGAAGAGAAAATTAAAAATATTTAATTTATAAATAATAATTTACATTAACGTCGCTCAATCTCTTGTCAACAAAAGTATTGTCCTTCTTTGTGTGCATATGCTTAAACACCTCATAGCATGTGGGTCCACGTCCCAACTGAGATTCCTATTTAAAAAATAAAGAATTAATAAATAAGTTTAATAAAAGTAACAAAATGTTCGCATGTTTAAAAAATCTAACCATACCAATAGAATGCTGAATAGTAGACCTCAAGCCACAGGTATGTTTAGAAACACCGGATCCTTCTCCAGCCTTCTCAGTCTTTCTATTTTTTTTATGTTTGCTAAGATTTTAATTTAAATTATGGACTACTCCAATACTCCTACCAATTATTCCAAACATTATCTGGAATATAGAGTGACTTCCTGCCTTCTTTATATTTATAATGCAATTACAGAGTTTATCGTTATACCGATTTTGGCATGAATTATTCCATGTAGTCCTAGCAGCGACCGCATGCGCAGAATCCCACTGATAAAATTTATGTAAGAAATTAAAAATAATTTGAATAAATAATTAGTAATTAATTTTTATAATGCATTTACAATGACGACGACGACGACAACAACAACAACAACAACAACAACAACAACAACAACAATAATAATAATAATAATAATATAAGCTTTCGAAAATCATACTGATCAAGAGTAGCAGATATAATCATAAGTTTGATACATTCAGTAAACTTTGCGCTGCATGAGATGATCCAGCTGAAGTCGATCCTCCTGATGTCTGAGTAGCATAAATAAGGATAAGTGGGACTGTAGGGGGTCTATCGTCCTCTGGTGTGGAATTTGATGAGGACCTCTGGCCTGATCGCTCAACTCCACATTCATGACAGTGTTGAAAATATTATCAAAGAAATTATTCTCAATGTTCATGACATCTAAATTATGTTGAATTATTAATGTTTTCCAATAAGACAAATCCCAAAATATGCTTCGTTTCTTCCAACCACACCTACATTTCCTAACTATTCGAGCATTATTATGATCAACATCAAATTCTGTAACCTTTTTCAGTCCATATTTATCAATCTGCTCTAAGATCTCAAAACCTGACTTCACAGGTTGTGCCACTTTATGTATTGCATGCCCCATCATGAACCACCTCATGTTTCTTTGAAATGGATGCTCTGACGGTAAGAACTTGCGATGGGTGTCAAACCATGAAGTCTTTCTACCTTTTGTCAAAGTAAATGCATCTGAATCATCAATCCAATAGGGACAAGCTAACTTACCTGCAGTACTCTACCCTGACAAAATAAAATATGTAGGAAAATCACTGATAGTCCACAACATTGAAGTTCACATCTGAAAATTATGTTTATTGTATATATCATATGTTTCTACCACCACCCCTGATAATTCTTTCAACTTAGCAATCAAAGGTTACAAGAACACATACAACTTCTCTTTAGGGTTTCTCGGCCCAAGCACTATTACAGACAAAAATATGTATTCATCTTTCATGCACATCCATAGTGGCAAATTGTATGGAGTCACTATCACTGGCCATGAAGAGTACTGTTTCCCAGTTTTTCCAAACGGTTGAAATCCATCAGTGTAAATACCCATTCTAATATTTCGAGTTTCAACTGAAAAAAATGGATACACCTGATTAAAATGCTTCCAGGCTGGGGAATCTGAGCAATGCCTCATGACACGACCATCTTCAGTATCATGCTCAGCGTGCCACCTCATGTCCTTAGTAGTGGCATTAGATGCATACAATTTCTGCAAACGAGGTATTAGTGGAAAATAGTAAATTTTCTTGTAAGGAATATTTATTTTCTACTTTGCTGATACTCGTCTCTGCTTCTTATACTGAGGGTGGTTGCAGAACTTGCAACTTGTTAAGTCAATATCATCAATCCAATATATCATGCAACCATTATTACAACAGTGAATTTTTTCTACTAGTAGACCCAAGCCTTCAATTAACTTCTTCACGCTATAAAATTTATCAGTCATTACATTATCCTCTGGAATCATTTCATGTATAAATTGACAAATATCATCGTAATACCTTTCCGAAAAATGGTGTTTCTCTTAGCTCGGGGTCGGGTTATATCCCACCGAGTCAGCTTTTTGGTCTGGGGACGTAATATTCCCCTAGAGCCAAGTGACTCTCTCAGCTCGGGGTCGGGTTACGTCCCACCGAGTCTGTCTCTTTGGACTGGGGATGTAACATTCCCCTAGAGCCAAGTGTTTCTCCTAGCTCGCGGTCGGGTTATATCCCACCGAGTCAGCTTTTTGGTCTGGGGACGTAACATTCCCCCAGAGCCAAGTGTTCCTCTCAGCTCGGGGTCAGGTTACGTCCCACCGAGTCTGTCTTTTCGGACCGGGGATGTAACATTCCCCCAGCCAAGTGTTTCTCCTAGCTCGGAGTCGGTCCTCAAGTGGTCATTTTTGGGAGAGCAATCGGAGCAAGTCTTGAAGGACCAAAAAAGAAAAGTGGAATAAAAGTATACAAAAATATTCACATAAATATGATCGTGAAAAGAGTTATTACAAGAAAAATAAAATGTGTTCGGGATTACACGGGGCCCCATTCGGGTTACCCCTACAGTTTAGCCCACGCAGGGGCAATTGTTTCTTCCTCAACAGGTACGGGTGGCAACTGGCTGGGCTCGACCTCGGGAGGGGGGACAATAGATTCCACAGGGACAGCCTGGGAGGCCCCGACAATTGCGGCTTCAGGAACAGGAGCGGGAGCCTCATACCGAATCTCTTCACGAGCAGGAGCCTCAGGTCGGTCCTCTTCAGGAGCCGGGGCAATCGAAATGGGATCGGGATCCATCACCTCTTCGGGAGAAAGGGGTAACCATCTTTGAAACTCCTCCTGTGAAATTTCCCCTTTTGCAGAAGCGGATGGCCGCGTGGATAGGCCCTATATCCAGATTGGGCAGTACCATCGGGATGATCTCGGCGCAGTCCCCGACCCCCTCAAGGCGGATTGCGTCTCTCTCGGCCTCCAGCTTAGCTTCATTCCTCTTAAGCTCGTCCCGGGCCCGTACCAGCTCTTCATCCTTGGCCCTCAGCTTGGACTCAATGCTGCGCACTTCCACCTGTAGGATCCTATTGTCGGCCTGGGCAGCCTCCAAGTCCTTCTTGGCAGCATCAGTATTTTTCCTCTCTAGAGAGGCGGCGGCCCTGAGAGCTTTATTTGTGGTATGGGCCTCAACAGCAGCCAGCTCCAGATTCTTTATGTTTTCTTTTTTACGGGCCAGCTCGGCCTCCATTTCACTAAGCCGGTTCTGGAGCGTCTGGGCTTGGCCACCCTCGGATAAAAGGCTCAGGAGAAGATCCTTGTTCTTGGCCGCCAGATAGGTCGCCTGCCGAGAAGAAACAGAAAATCAGAAATCGAACTAAGTAACGAACTCACCGCGGGAATAAGGGAATAGTAACTACCTTCGCCATCTGGGAACACAAAAATGTAACCACATCCTCGGGAGAGAGATCTTCGTATCTCAGAATCTTTGTCGGAGGGACCGCCTCGGCCAGTTCGTTGATTGCCGGCACCAGATAAGAAGTGGCCTCCCGAATATCCTGACCGAGGTCTTCTACGCCAAGAATCACGGTGCCTTTCTATTTTTTGGAGGAACCCTCCGGCACTCTCTTCTCTTTCCGAACTGGCTGCCTCTTGCTCATGACTCTTTCCTCCTATACCTCCCGAGTCAGCTCGGCTTCCTCTGCTCCGAACAGACGCCTCTTTTTTCTGGTAGGTTTTGATGGGCTGGCAGGTCGGGCAGAAACTTTTGGCGATACCCTGGTATGGGGAGATAAGCTTTGGGTAGTTGATGAGGCTGCCTCTTTAGCAATCGCTGGCCGTTTCCAAGAGGGTCCGGCCCCAACCTGGTCGGTTTTCTTCGTTGCGCCAGCCAGTTGATCAAGGTATTTTGGCCTTTTTGACATACCTACAAAAAAAATGGTGGTCAGTCCGGAATCTGGGCAAATCATCATCATGTTAAGCACACAATGGGATTGGTTAGAAAGTTAGTAACAATCTACCTATCCACCCTGGGACCTTCGGAGGAGCAGTCCGAATCAGACCCAACTCGACAAAGTCTGCATCATTAACTAATTACCTCCAATGGTCGGCATATCGCCGAGCCCAGCACACCCGCGCCCGGACCTGACGGGAGACCTTGGGAGCATCCCTCCAACAAGCTGGGAAGAGTCAAAGAAGTTAAAATCCTATCATAAAATCAAGAGCAGGAATACTAAGGGTTAGATTCCTAACCTCCCACTCTAAAGTAAGACATCTGGGACGGAAACCTCCTATTCGTATGATATTAGCACCCGTCCCCAATCTCCTGTGGCCCAGAACCATAAATATTTGAAGTTTTTATTGGAGTCGGGGAGTTTGCCGACGATGTTTGACGAGTCAGCATAGGCAGAAAGGTAGTACCAACCATGGTGCGTTCTTGGGTTGGCCTTCAGTCGATACAACCTCTTCACCTCTTCAAGGCAGGGTTCGCCGAGCCCCGCCCGACTCCAAATCACATATAGCCCGACCAGAGTCCTCCAGCTATTCAGGCTTAATTGGCAAGGGACGATCTCCATCTCGGCCAGCATCCAGGCGAAATAACGTTGAATTGGCAGCCGGAGTCCACACTCAAATAAAGCCAGGAGAAGAGACACCGAACCCTCATCGGGTTGACTAGCACGATCCATTGGCTCGGGGACTTCAAGAGCGATATCTATCGGAATGTCATATTGCTATCGGAGCAGTGACAGGTCGTCTTCAGTTATCTTGGAATGACGGTCCATATCCAAAGCCGAGCAGTCAAAATCACCGGGCTCTGGATCCTTCCGAGGAATTCTCTGATGGTAAGTATCTTGTTCAGCCTCGGAAGGGGTGGGGGTAGTGTCGAGGTCCTCTATGCTTGGTGCCCCCGAGCTCGAGGAGAGCTCTTCAACAGGGGGAGTCGGAGGTCTAGCAGGGTTTGCAGAGGAAGACATGTTGTCAGACATCCCTGACAACCGAGAAATAAAAAAGGGGAGGAGGTCAGTCTATAGCTAATTTCTAAAACGGCCAGGGATTTCACAGTTACCCTAGGATTCGGGGAAAACTAAACTTGTGGGTTCTAAATGCCCTAACAAAACCAATCAAGCCATAAATCTCTCCCTAGCAACATAAAGCTAAAACGCACAAAAAAAAGGGAGCAGGATTCGCAACACATGAAAAGCAAAGCAATGAGGTCGTTCAGAAGACTTACTTGTTTCTTTCGGAGGGATTGGAGATTGCTCGGTACGATTTGGTTGTTCTTTGAGTTCACTGGTCACAGCTAAAAGGGAAAAGTTCTCACGGTTGGGAAGATCAAAGAGTTCGTGAAAGAATGCAACAGTGTTTACTAAAGGGGTTATTTAGGGGTGAATCCGGTAACGCAGCGGAAGCGGTGAAAATCTGATTTTCAGATTTCAAAACTTTTTCTCGGATAAATTAAATAAACATATTTATTTAATATTCCAATAATCAAATTATGAAAATAAATTCAATAAAACAATTTTAAGTGAATTTACCGAAATACCCTTGCTTTGTATTTTTGTCCGTTTTAGTCCGAAATTGATCCAATCAATTTTGAATGATTCTAAATCATTTCTAAGATGAACTTATGATGTTCAAAACATCAAAACACCAAAGCAAGCAAAATCCCCAATTTCCCTTCAAATTGCCGAGAGCACCATTTGGTGCCAACATTGACCATTTGGTCATTTCATGCTTCAAAACTCATCCAAATGAAATCCAATCAACATGAAACTTTGCATGCATAATATACACACCCAAATTCTCAACATATATGAAAACCCCCAAATTTGGAATAGGTTATAAACCCTAATTTTACAATTTCCACAAATTGGGCAAATTAGGCCATTTACATTAAATCAAATGTTTCAATCATCAATCTTTCAACTAATTCAAGTCTCAACACAATGAAACAACTCAAGATCAAATCTAGGTCATTTAAGAGTGGGTCAATAACTCTAGAATAGCAACATGGTTTCATAAACCTTAAAAGAATACATATAACTACACTAGTTACATTCTTTCTTCACCATACATGCTCAACACTTCATTCAAACTTCCATCAATAAAACACAAAGAAATAAAGAAAGAAATTATCTAAGAACAACATATGTTGAAGCCTAGAACCTAAGGAACATATTCCTCTCTAATAGTAAGTTTGAAAAACTTACTAAATTCCAAGATTTTTCTTTGATAAGTCTTTCTTCTCTCAAGCTTTCAAAGTTTCTTCAATGGAGTTTTGTTTTTGATAAAGTGTATTAGGTTAAGTGTATCATGAAATGAAAATCAATTTATACTTGTTTCATTTAGCCTTTGGCCGAAATTGGCTAAGACAAAAAACAAGGAAATTAATTTCAATTTCATTTCAAGTTTCATTTGGTCAACTTGCACAAATATCTTATAAACTACTTTATTAGATATTTATTTTGGTCAACAAATGCAACTAATGTCATTTACTTTAATTATCCTAACATAAGATATTTATATTTTAATTAATTTAATCATTTAACAATTAAATATTAATTAATTAATCAAATACAAATATATTAAATATATGTATAATATTTACATTAAATATTAAAAACATATATTCATTTAGGAAATAAGTCAAATAACTCATTTTGACTATTAATTAATGTGTATTTAAATTAATCAAGTATTAAATGTAAATACACAATAATTAAGGAAATGACTATCTAGTCTCTTTAGCATGTATCTTGCGTTTAACCATTAAACGACTTTATAAATAATCAATATTATTTATATATATTGCTCTAGTGCTCAACGAGTATGTTTCATTATTGAGACTCTCTAGGTTCAGGTATATCCGTCACAAAATCTAATTTCATGTCCATAATCTATCCACCCGTAGATTATGACGATCACGGATAATCTCGCTAAACCATACAGGTCGAGGTCATCGCAAATGTATAATTCCTCCGTCACAGGTATCCGGATAAATCCCAGAGATATAGATATGAACGTCAAATCTCTATCGGGATTATACAGTCGACTATTCTATTAGCAATCTCAAAAAGAATGTTTAGAACTAGCTTCTAAACTTACCACGGGCCCATGGTTTTATCTGATTGCTAATCATATGGACTACCTATGCTCTGGTACACAGAACTGACGGATCCTATCTTGACACACATAGGACACCCTGAGGATCTATCTACACCCAACGAACAGGCGGAGGTCTGATCTAAATAGATCGGTGACGTGACTGCCATCTAAGTGTAGAAGATGTCTCATGTGCCCACAATGGCATCTCAAGTCTAAGAATCACAAGTGCTACTCAACCCAAGAAGATTCTTATTGACGCTGGTATACCATCCATTAAGAATCTTCGGTGAGTCGTTCAGTGTTTATCCACTATAAACACCTACACATCTATACTAGTCTCCAAGACTTATGGTTCATTGAGAAACCATTGGAATCATATATTCCAGTATACGACATGTACTGGTCTCAACGGGTTTACTATACTGACCAAGTAGTGTAAACCTTGACCAGGAACTGTCTGAGAATGACAACGTCATGATACGACTCAATGTCCGTTGCGACGCTTTTGCAACTGTATCATAACTAATCATTCTAGGGTCATTACGTCTTTACCATATAAAAGAATAGATTATATTATAGAAACTGCATATATTATTACTAATAATAATGTTTTACAGAAGTATTTAACAAAATACAACCGGGAATTGGCGCTCTGAGCACCAACCCCTACATTTACTCTGTTTTGTTATAGTCTGTTCGGTGCATTTGTGGTCGTTGGATTGAACGAAAGCGTCAGATATACACCACGTGTCGTTTTTAAATGATCTTTCAGAGTGGGATGGACGGCTGAGATTGGGCATCTTTTGAGTTGGTAATGGCGGTCAGATTGTTTTGCTTTTTGGTGGGAGAACGACGGATGGTTGACAAGTGGCAGGCTCCCGTTAAACCCTAGAAGCGATCTGATGGGCAATTAAGAGGATGTGACGGTTGCGCGTCTCGAGGGGCGGTTTACAGAAGGGCAATAAAGGAATTTCGCGTCGGTAGAAAGAAAGACAGGCCGAACACCTGGAGTCAGACCGAGGATAAGATAAGTGTAGACCGATGAATTTTCCCCTTCGAAGATCGGCCACCAGTTCATCAGTCGTACCACTCTTTTATTTAGTTCCCGACACCAACTTGTATACTCGTTGAAACCGAGAACTATGGGACAAATGTTGGTGGTATTTTCAGGTCCTATGATATTTAAGCAGTACGATAGGGGTAAAAAGGGTAACTCCATTGTTGATCAAGATCATTAATACCGACCTGACCACATGAGTTAGGGGCCGAGCGCTTATGATCGGTAACCCACCACTTAAGATCGGATGACTGGGCATTATCAGATCGACAGCAGCATACTCAGTTCAAAAGACCATCATGACCGACCTCATGAAGACCGGGAATATGGCGGGATATGCTCCAGAAGATAAGACATCCTATTTTTACGGATAAGAAGATAAGTTATCCTACTTTCATGGGGAATGGGTGAATGAGTCAGTGTCCTAATAGGATATGGGAAGTGAATGTAGTTTCGACTAGGAATTCTTATGGGAAAAGGAATCTAATTTATTCACTATTATAAATATAAGGGGAAAGTGTAAGTAAGAAAAAGAGATCATTATCATCAGACTTGTAAACACGAGAGATATCAGAGAAGCATATCTCAGTAATAAAAGTATCATTCGATTTGTGTCCGTGGACGTAGGTTGGATCTAATCCGCCGAACCACGTTAAATCTCTTTGACGATTGGCGTATTTATCTGTCTTTTGCTAAGTTTGCTTTTGGTTCCCCCATAACCGAACAAATTCACTATTGAGGGAGGATTGTCTCGGGAGTAAAAAAAACCCTTATTACCCCTGAGACCAAAATCCGCCGTCAACAAATGACATTAAAGTTCAGCTGAAGCTACAATCAGAAAGCAAAAGCAAAGCTGTGAACATTTGTTTTGATATTAATTTTTCCATAAAGTGATGCCCGAAGAATCTGGGCAACAAATCTTTCACAGTTGAGAGACAGAGTATAAAAGATACACACATAAACACATGTCTTGCGTTTAAATATAATTATTATATGAAATAAATATAACATCACCACCACCAAAACTACTTGTTCATATAAATCCCACATCAAAAGCAAAAGAAATCAAAACAAACACAAACATGGCAGCTAGCTCTATGCTTCATGCCTTTTCAGAAATCAAAACAGAATCTATACAACTAACATTTGATGATGCTTCAACATTCTTCCTTTGAAAAAAAATCAATTGTAGTAGATGATTTTTTCATCTATAAAAAAAAATACATAAACATACACACATATATTAATATATAAATAAAAAAATAATTTTTTTTATCAATATCAAAATGCAACCAATTATATTAAACAAAATGAGTTTCAATATATGTTCAAATATATAATTAACAATAAAAATCTTTTAAGCATACAAACAACATGATTCATATAAAAATTAAAATAGACCACCACCCAGCCTTTTTGGGAGCCACCGCCCAGACTCACTGACATACATACCTTAACAATAACAGGAATAAGAATACGAGCTGTGATGCGGAACAATGAGTATCCGAGCTATGAGTGACATTGACTGCAAAATTAGGAATTTCGAAATGAGAAATCGAGTTGTGAGACAGTATGTGGGAATGACATTGACTATAAAATTAGGGATTTCTAAATACCGTATTTTATCTATTTAACAAGCATCAAGTAGAATAAAAAAAAGGGTCAAAATCGACAATTTATTTTGTCTCGTAACCAAACAAAAGGCACGAGGCATCTCTCTCGTTCTCACACAAGTCAAATTATCAAAACAAAATTTGTGCTTGTTATTTATCCTTCTTAGCCAACCCCATCTAGGGTTTTGTCTCTCTCAGCCCTCGACTCTCAGCTTTTCTTGCGCTTCACAATTGAATATCTCTTGGTTTACAAACCCTGCCCTGACTTGGACCCACTTAACAAGAACATTTACTGAATCCAGAGAGCAAAAGAACCAAATATAATTTTATGCAAGAAATGAACCCCAAGCGAAAGGGTTCACTCCCAAATCTTCAATGACAAAGAAAAATTGAACAAGAAAAAAAAACCATATTGAATTACCTGGCTTCTTCTATTTCTTCGTGAGAGTGTGAGACTCTGTTGCGGATTCTTGTACTCGTGAGAGTGAGAGTGAGACCGAGAGTGAGACTGAGACCGAGAGTGACAGATTTAGGGCGTGGTGAATTTGGAGCAAAGAGCAAGGAATAAAGTGAGAATGATGAGAGATATGGATTGAGAGAGAGGGGGGAAACAAAAGGGAAAATTAATTTATTTAAGTACAATTAGCGACGGATTTATGAATTCGTCTCTATTTAGCGACAGAATTAAAATTTCGTCTCTACTTAGAGACGGATATACAAATCTGTCTCTATATATAGCGACGGATTTACAAATCCAACTCTAAATATAGCCACGGATTCATAAATTCATCTATATTTAGAGACGGATTAATAATTCCATTGATATTTAGAGCTAAAAGTTTAATTTCGTCTTTACATTTAGAGACGGATTAATAATTTTGTCGCTACTTAGAGACGGATTAATAATTTTGTCGCTATTGAGAGACGGATATAGAAATTTGTCGCTTCATAGATTTGGAATTTTGTCATCTCTAATATGTCCATTTGCAACGGAATTATCTGTCGCTAAATATAATATTGCGACAAATTTTACGACGGAAAATTTATTCCGTCTTAATTTAGCTGCAAACCGTGTTATTCGTCGCATTTTTTCCGCGATTTTATTGCCACCATTATTAGTTACGAAATTTTATCCCATCGTTAAATTTCATAGATAATGTCGTAATCCATTTCAATTCTGCGCTATTATGTTTCGAAGTTGAAAACATATTATTTTATCGCGAATTTTCATCGCTTATTCTGTAATTTCGTGTAGTGTGAATGTTGGTTATTATCTAGGTCCCAAGATCAAACAAGCGATGAAAACAATGTGTGAACACACCAACGGAGATAGCGGAATACTCACATCGATCGGTTGAGTCGATTTGGAGACGAATCAAGGCCAAATAGCCACTGCCAAGGATGCCAAACTGCTGCAGTTCACTGCCTCCATTTTCAGAATTTTGAGATGACAAACGGAGCTCAAAGCCTCGTCTAACGGATCCCGGCTCATGGGCGAACCTCCCTACCACCTTCGCAAGACTCGTAAGTGTGCTAGCACACTGGATTTCACCATGAAAATCCACTCTTGCTTCCCTATATGTCACGCCATTTCTGGTTCAAAACCAGTGAAGAAAAATGGCTGTTTTGGCGTGAGGAGAAGAGAGAAAATTGAGAGAGAAGAAGTTGTGTTGTGTGTTAGTGAAAAGCTTTTCCAAAAAGCTTTATATTTTTTTCATAAAATATATATTAAAACATTTACAAATGATTAATTAAAATCAAAAGTAAAATTTCCCTCCAAACACTATTTCAACAACTCACATCACTATTCAAATGTCACTTAATAAAGTGATTTGATGTGTGTCTTCACTCAATCCATCAATCACATCAATCAATCATCATCACTCAAAGTGACTTTTGATTTGACGCTTGATGTGACGATTGATTTGACGCTTGATGTGACTTGCGTCGCCGCACTCGAATTCGAAATACGAATGCGCTCGCAATCACACTCGGGCTCGGGTTCGTTAATTCCAAATTAACGATTTTTCCGTCGCGTCGTAATTAAATGATTACGCCTAGCGAATTCACTATTCACGTCGCTAACGAATTAATTCTAAATTAATTCGTTCGCCCGAATTAAAATCTAATTTTAATTCCGCGTCGAAATCTAATTTCGTTTAATATATCGATATATTAATTTACCGATTAATTCCAAATTAATCGTTATCTCTCTCTAGACGATATTTTATCCTAGATAAAATATCTCCGTAATTAATCCTAGATTAATTTTCTCTTCTTCTATATAATCCCAGACAGATTATTCAAGAGTGCGAGTTATGCGTCATCGGTGGATTATCGGGAAGCGACCCATGAGATCCCCGGATAAGTTGGCAGTAAATACGGTCGTCGGAGTATCCGAATCACGTACGTACCAAGTACTACGTTCTACCGATTTACGAGACAAGGTCGACTCCTAGCAAAGCACCAAGTCTACCCAATTCTCCGGACATATCCATTTAAGAATATTAAGATCTATCAAGCGTAGTATACCATTGTATTGTGCATATCGGCCCAGTATCGGATAGTCACGTGCTAGGGCTGGGGCTGGATAAGTGTCTGCCCCGTCCGAAACACATATCGGATGTCTGGTAACATAGTCTCTATAATCGGATATTCATGACCTGGTCACAATATCCCGATTGGATGCGCATCACTCAAGAGCACTAGTACCGTATCCTGCGTGACATCATCTCCACTATGACTGAAGTGATACTTCCGTCTGACATCACACCCAATACACTACGACTCTCTGATAAACCCAGAAGTGGTGTACGCAGAACCGGTTAAAGCCCTGTACCACCAAGACCAAAGTCTATCGATTATCGTAAGTATTAGCGATGTAAGTCTCAGGTTAAGACTATACACACCTACCTTGATTTCGGCCTCCCATAGACACATAGTCATAATACCAATGGGATTCCGAGGGGTCTATCCAGAGCGAAGCTGTTCCCGTACCATCGGTGAAACACGACCTCCTATCGCACTTGCATAAGTATCCGATACTTATATATATGAGAACTATGCCGTTGTGCCCTCACAACGCACACAAGTGCAATACTAGCCTATTCCGCATTATCGATGTCCAGTCTCGATAATACTCCGGCTAGGGATATTTAATGATTAATCCTTCGGGGACTGATACTGTCTCATATCATTCTCAATCCAGGAACTAATCATAGGGACCTCTCTTCATTTATATATCTATGGTGATCTAATCACAAATGATGAGAGTGCAATTTCCTTGTCACATAGTTAATTTGCTACAACAACACAATGATCTGTGCAAATAGTGACGCTATGGGTCATTTTGTCCAACAATCTCCCACTTGGCACATAGCCAGTCACTCAAGTGTCCCACACCCGAACTATGTACGGTTCGCTCAAATTGCTGAGGAAAGGTTTCGTCAGCGGATTTTTTGATATCGTCTGACGCGATTTATACGATCATCACATCGCCACGATGTATGATCCGAACGAATCAGATGATATAGAAGTATATATCTGGATCGTCGATGAGACCTTTAATTCCTTAGCCTGTGCTGACGCCTAGCTCAGCTGCTAACAGAACTATATCTAATCTAATTAGATTATTTTCGATCCAAATGGCTTCTTTTGCTGCCTCAGCTGCAGCAATAATCCGCATTTGTTGTTTATTCGGCAACAGTTATCTTGCTCGGAATATTTCCAGCTCACTGTCCCAGTGTTCAAACTTTATAGTACCGTAGTATTTAATCGTTTGGAAACTTGCTGCAGTGATCCCAGTCACTTCAAGTTCTCCTTCTCCATAGTTTAAGATAGCATCTTTAGTTCTCTGAGATACTAACAGATGTTCTTAACTTCAATCCAGTGACTATCACTTGGATTGACCTGATCGTGACTCCATATGCTCGAAGCGTATGAGACACCAATTCAAGTACATTTTAAATGTACAATTTCCAGAGAGTGTTAACAACTCCAAATCTATCCCAGTAGATCTTTATTCCTTGAATAAAGGTTGTTACTCCCCAGAATTCTACGGAGAATTTCTATTGAAAGCCAAGCTTTCATCAATTGCTATATGGGAATTTCACTGTCAGTGCGCTCCCACTAACCTCCTTATATACACAAGAATTATTTCGTTTTGATTCAAATCATAAACCATTATGATTATTTCAAAACGACAGTTCCAAGAACCTTATGCTTGCTTAATCCAAACATGGATCGAATAACCCGCAAACCTTGTTTGTCGGTTATACAAAATCGTCAGGATGTTGTAAACATCCTCCAAAAGGTTTCCTTTTCAGGAAAGCGATTTGATCTATAACTGACACATTTCATAAATGAAATACGCAGTTATCAACAAGCATCTTCAAAATGGATTTACCATGGCAACAGGTAAAAGGTTGAACCGTTATTAACACAATGTTGATAACGATACCTTTCCGTCAAAAGCCCAGCTTTGTACGTTGGTATGTTGCCTTCCATGTATGTCTTCCTTGAAGACGTTTAATGTACCAATAGGCACAATGCCTTGTGGTACAACAACTAGTATCCAAAATAGTTGTTATACATGGAATCCATTTCGGACTCATGGCACTTTGCCATAATAGGGAGTCGATACCTCGTATCACTTCCTCAAAACGTAGTCGGATGGTATACCTCCATAAGATTGACATCTTTATGGGGTTAGATCAGAAACCCATACCCTAGGTTGTTTTCTGACTCTATCCGATCTACTAGTTTCTTGTGTATTTGAAGATTAATGGTATAGATTCATCATAGATGAACTATTTGTGTTCCATTAAGGACTTCGTGCCTTGAACAGTATTACTCCGATTTTCATCGAGTATCACTATCCTCCCACTGACCACTGCATATCGGTATTCCTCTCAGGAAAAACCGCATGGTGAGCAACAATCACATTGTTCTCATGTGAGATTTACAAGTACTATACTTAAGGTTTCCCTTAGGATAACCTATATTGGCACTTATCCAATTTGGGTCCTTAGTTTGGTATCATCCAAACGTTATGCCTGGCATACCCAAATTATCAGGAATGAGAAACCTCGTTTCTTCCCTGTTCATATCCTATATGACATCTGTCAAACAGATTTATATGGAACCTTATTCTAAATAAGTTTTGCACTGTTAATACATATCCTATTGAAGGAAACAGTAGCTCAGAGCGACTCGTGATAAACCTTATCATGTCCAACAAAATTCGGTTTTAGTTCGGACACACCGTCTAACTGACGTGTCTCGGGAGGAGTCCTCATATGAAAGAATACCGTACTCTTTCATGTACGTATGAAACTTACTGCTTAAGTATTTTCCATTACGGTCTTACCGTGGCGGAATAATACTATAGCCGATCTGTTTATTTATTCGTGTCGAAACTTTAAAGTTCCGATTTGTGTTCTTCAAAGAAACACATAACCATAACGTGATGCCACATCCGTTAAGGTCACGAAATATTCATGTTCACATCTAGTCTAGCTAGATATGGGCCCACTAACTTCACCATGAATAGGGCTAACAGATCGGTGGCCCTTATACTATTACCAAGTAAATAGTATTTTAGGTACTTTACCTAATAAACTAGATTCGCAGACCTTATTTGAATAGTCAAATCAGTCCTAGTACCCACTCTTCAAAAGTGTGGATATACGAGTCTCGTTTAATTGTGTCCTAGACAACAATGCCACAAATAAGTCTCTATTGATCAAATCAATTTGAGCTATTTATTTGTCATTTTTATATGTTTGAGATTTATTATATTCAAAATATAAATTCTGTTATTCACATCTAATGTGTTTATCTCAGTATCATCTTTATATAATAAAACACTTTAGTGTTCTAGAATATAAAGGTTTATCCGCAACGGAATTAAACACTGATATAGAGATAATGTCTCTAGTCAAACTAGTTACATTATAACAGTTCCTAATTTAAGTACATACCCAAAGGGTAGTTCCTAAACTTAGGTATCTACGGTCGAAACAGCGACTTTCGTCCCGTTTCCGATTCGCAGAGAAATCTCGGCTTGAAGTCAGTATCCAGCTCATAGCGGATTCTGAACATCATATACATAATTTATGTACCACACTAAGTATTTAAAATCCAATTTCAATACTAGTAGTGAACATAACTTTGACAAATATTTTTAAAGTTAGAGCCTCGCCCTTTCTTTAATTCCTTCGTGTCTTCCATATCCAAATGGTAGTCACTTTGGGATATGTCAATTATCTTTTCAATATTTCACAAACCTTTGGCCAAGCCTTGGGTTTTAGAATATCGAAATGTGCACTTTGTGCACCTTGCAACATGCCCAATTGCAAACTTTGACTTTTCTCCACTAGAATAGTCAATTAATTCTCCAAGAATTATTAATTGCAATTTAATACTTTTAAATCTAAAGATAGATTTATGAAGTATATAAATTAAGCACTAAAGTCATCATCACATAAATCTTCCAAAGATTTATGCTCTACTTATTTGCTTAATTATGGGCTTAGATATAATAAGTTATTTTATCAAATAAAGTAACCTATTATTAATTCCCAAATGAAAATTAAATCATTTAAAACATTTAATCCAAGGATTATATATTTTAAATATTCAACTTTTCAATTCTTTCTTGATTTCAATAGTCCAACTATTTAATCAATTTAATAAGGTACTATTCATTATAATGATTACAATAATCCAATTATTTAATCAACTATAATTTTAATTCAATATATTGATTACTGTAATCCAATTATAAAATCAACTATATATCGAATGAGTTTGTATATAGTCCAACTATATATATATTTAAAACAACATAAAATATTAGTCCAACTAATACTTTTGATTAATATGACGAGTAAAATATAGATGAGCGCGTTTAGCGAGTATTCGAACGAATGTTGCAAATTCAATACTTGCCTCCCACTATTTTTCGTCGAGCCTCTAACCCTCTGTCGAGTACTCGGGAAACCGTGTTTCCTAGTGGGCTAGGATCCCGTTAAATATCACACAATCTTGACTTTGGCCAACAAATTGTATGATAATTAACTAGGTAGATCTCGAAGATCAATTGGATCTCATCCAACTCCTAGATCCAGTAGGTGGACATCCAAGTCCCAAACATATATCTAATATATGCCTATATATCGAATATATACCCTAACCTTTTTCCTCTGAATCAACTAGGCCTTGGCTTTGGCACAACAAACCTAGTGATCCCAGTCAAGCGCGGACCCATTGACATGGAAGCTTCGTAATCAATGTCAATGGACAAGAAGTGGTCTTGACTTTGGCCAACAAACCACAACTTGGACACGACACCGATATGGAACAAAGCCTCGTGATTAAAACACATCTTCGACGGACAAGGGCTTGACTTTGGCCAACAACCCCTGCCAATCTCGGATCTTGAGTAAGAATCACTCAATGGAAGGAAAATAAACGCTTGATATTTAACGAGGGTTTTTCGCGTGCAAATTGGCTACCAATTTAATTATCTTTGTTAAGGTCTCATCATCATACACCCTTAAACATGCATTCTAAATACATAATAAAGCGAGTATGAAAATAAATAATAATGATATGCGGATGGATACTTACATTGATCCTAGATCAAATCTCTCCCTTTCTCACTCAAGCTAGCACTTGTATTACTTCTACCCGTTACACTACACTTCTAAAGAAACCTCATTTACATGGAGGGGAATAGGTGAGAAGAGAATACAAAGAGAATGAAGGTGATAAGGCTGGACACGCAGGTCCAATTTAATAAATCGAATTTATTACAACAATTTCTAAAATTGCCCCCACCAACTAATATCCATCCGATATACATTATTCATTCAACACAACCACGTATTCACCACATAAGCATGCTATCAATCAATCTAATCAAATTAATTAATCTGATAATTAAGTGATCATCCAATGTTCAAACAACGATTTGATTTTGTTCGAGTCAAACTCGTTTTTGCGAATAAGTACTTAAGTACGAATTCATGAATTAAATTAAACTACATCATTAAATCTAATTTAACATGTATTTAATACTAATTCACTATTCAATTCCAAATTAAATATTACACTTTTATTTAATAAACCTTTTACGATTTAAATTCCAAATTTAATCGTAACGCGTCTCAAAGACCGATTAACGTCCAACGTCAATTCAATTAAAGTCCAATGGGCTTTTAATTGATTTCTTAAGGCGTGGACTTTTGGTCAACTCGGGTCAAACCGATAACCAAAGTCCAATCCGGGATTTACCCCATAAGCCCATAAATCAATCTTGGCCCATTAGGCCCATTGAACTTTAAAGGTTCATTAGTCGCATTTGGGCTTTATGGTTAAGGTTTTGGGCCCAATTGGATCCAATCCACTTGGCCTAAACCCAACTTGATAAAATCAAGCCCAATAGGCCCAATTACAACATTAGAAGCCCAATATCAAAAATAGGCCCAAATAATTAATTCATCAAAAAATCCAATTTTCCCAATTTAATTACCAAAGTGTATTACATGATCAATACCCAAATCAACATTTCTAAAACATGAATTTACATAATTAATCATGGCTCATTTCATCAATTGGTGTCCAACACAAATTAATCAAAAATCAAACCCATTTACATGCTTAAAGGTCTCGGCCAGGGAGGGATTTTTATCCGTTTCCGATTCGAATCAATCCAATTAATTTCACAATCGATATTAAATCCTTATCCGAATGATTTTCAATACATCCAATGTTCAAAAATCAAAAGATACCAAGACATTAGGGCATAATTCCATTCGGCCAAGGTGATCAATTTGGGGATTTTATGTTCAATTCAAAATCCAATCCAATTAGTTTCAAATAACATTATCCTAAATGATTCCAACTCATCAAATGAATCAAAAACAAAAATTCCAAGAATTCCAAAATGACATTCAATTCGGCCAACATGATATTTTTGGGGGGAAAATTATTCCAAATCAATTTTCAACAAATTGGTCCAACAAAATGAAATTAAACATGTTATAAGCATACTTAAACAATCAATTTATTCAAATCATGCTCAACAAACATTTACCCAAATTTTAAGCCCTACAATTTTCATGCTTGAACCTAGGCTCTTGATGCCATTGTGGTATTATCTAGGTCCCAAGATCAAACAAGCGAATGAAAAACAATGTGTGAACACACCAACGGAGATAGCGGAATACTCACATCGATCGGTTGAGTCGATTTGGAGACGAATCAAGGCCAAATAGCCACTGCCAAGGATGCCAACTGCTGCAGTTCACTGCCTCCATTTTCAGAATTTTGAGATGACAAACGGAGCTCCAAGCCTCGTCTAACGGATCCCGGCTCATGGGCGAACCTCCCCACCACCTTCGCAAGACTCGTAAGTGTGCTAGCACTTGGATTTCCACCATGAAAATCCACTCTTGCTTCCCTATATGTCACGCCATTTCTGGTTCAAAAACAGTGAAGAAAAATGGCTGTTTTGGCGTGAGGAGAAGAGAGAAAATTGAGAGAGAAGAAGTTGTGTTGTGTGTGTTAGTGAAAAGCTTTCCAAAAAGCTTTATAATATAAAACATTTACCAAATGATTAATTAAAATCAAAAGTAAATATTTCCCTCCAAACACTATTTCAACAACTCACTCACTATTCAAATGTCAATTTAATTAAAGTGATTTGATGTGTGTCTTTCACTCAATCCATCAATCAAATCAATCACTCAAAGTGACTTTTGATTTGACGCTTGATGTGACGATTGATTTGACGCTTGATGTGACTTGCGTCGCCGCACTTGAATTCGAAATACGAATGCGCTCACAATCACACTCGGGCTCGGGTTCGTTAATGTTGGATAATATGACCCATAGCGTCACTATTTGTACAGATCACGGTGTTGTTGTACAAATTAACTATGTGACAAGGAAATTGCACTCTCATCATTTGTGATTAAATCACCATAAATATATAAATGAAGAGAGGTCCATATGATTAGTCCTGGATTGAGAATGATATGAGACAGTATCAGTCCACGAAGGATTAATCATTAAATATCCCTAGCCGGAGTATTATCGAGACAGGACATCGATATTGCGGAATAGGCTAGTATTGCACTTGTGTGCGTTGTGTGAGGGCACAACGGCATAGTTCTCATATATATAAGTATTGGATACTTATGCAAGTGCGATAGGAGGTCGTGTTTCACGATGGTACGGGAAACAGCTTCGCTCTGGATAGACCCCTCGGAATCCCATTGGTATTATGACTATGTGTCTATGGGAGGCCGAAATCAGGGTAGGTGTGTATAGTCTTAACCTGAGACTTACATCGCTAATACTTGCGATAATCGGTAGACTTTAGTCTTGGTGGTACGGGGCTTTAACCGGTTCTGCGTACACCACTTCTGGGTTTATCAGAGAGTCGTAGTGTATTGGGTGTGATGTCAAGACGGAAGTATCACTTCAGTTATATGGAGATGATGTCACGCAGGATACGGTATTAGTGCTCTTAAGTGCTGCGCGGCCATCGGGATATTATGACAAGGTCGTGTATATCCGATTATAGAGACTAGTACCAGACATCCGACATGTGCTTCGTACGGGGCAGACAAAAATCCAGCCCCAGGCCTAGCACGTGACTATCCGATACTGGGCCGATATACATAATACTACGGTATACTACGCTTGATACAGATCTATATATTCCTGTAAGAATATTTCTGGAGAATTGGGTAGGCATGGCGCTTTGCTAGAAGCCAACCTTGTCTTGTAAATCGGTATGAACGTAGTACGTGGTACTTACGTGTTCGGATAATCCGACGACCGTATTTACTGCCAAATATCCGGAGATCTCATGGGTCGCTTCCTGAAGATTCACCGATGATGTATAACTTGCACTTTAATTAATCTAGGATTAATTAGAAGAGAGAGAAAATTAATCTGGGATTAATGGCGGAGATATTTTGTCTGGGATAAAATATTAGTTAAGAGAGAGAACGATTAATTGGGAATTAATCGTAAAATAATATATTCGATATTATAAGAAATCTGATTTCGACGCGGAATTAAAATTAGATTTTAATTCGGGCGCGAACGAATTAATTTAGAATTAATTCGTTAGCGACGTGAATAGTGATTTCGCTAAACGTAATCATTTAATTACGACGCGACGGAAAATTCGTTAATTTGGAATTAGCGAACCCGAGCCCGATAGTGATTGCGAGCGCATTCGCATTTCGAATTCGAGCGCGGCACGCAAGTCACATCAAGCGTCAATCGTTAGTCACATCATGCGTCAAATCAATTGTCACTTTGAGTGATGTGACTTGACAACATGTCACTTTATTAAAGTGATGTGATGTTGTGACTTAAAGTAAAAAGTAGAAGTGATATGGTTGTTGGAAAAAGCATTAATAAACTTTTACTTTTTGACTTTTGGTATTTTGGAAAATTGAAAAGTTGTATATGGTTATTTATTTTTGAAAAATATAAACCAAAATTACATTTTTCTTTTCACAACTCTCTCTCTCATTTACGGTTTCAAGGTTTTGAAACCATTTTCCCTATTTTCTCTCTTCTCCCTCTCACGGCTCACTGCCGATTTCTTCTCTAAAATTTCTGGTTGTGACCGAATTTGTGAGAAGCCAAAGAAGATGAAGAAGAAGAAGTGCTAGCACCACACCTGGGTTATACTATGGTGATAGGGAAACGAATTCATGAACTTGGAATCAATTTTTGGAGCTTGAAGCTTGGAGCTTCCATGGTGTCTTCCATGGCCGAATTCTTGGAGGAGTTTCACAGCCCAAACCGAGCCATCCACTGCCATGGGGAAGTCATTGCCGTGACCTTGAGGGAGGCAAAAAACGCATCTTGTTCTTCGTAGCATCCAAACCAATCATTGTGGATGTTTCCGCCTTACTCCTTTGTGTATTCAACTCGTTTTTATGCATGATTGATGATTCTTGGGACTTGATTGATTGAAACTTAACAACGGTATCAGAGCTATTGGTTGCATAAAACGAATTAGGGTTCTTGAGCAAAATTTGGGCCTTTTTGATTTAAGCATGATTTTGACAAATTGTTTGTTTAAGAATGCTTGTATATGAATTAATTAGAGTTATATGTAATCAATTTGATGAAAAATTAATTGGATTGAATTTCCCCAATTTGCTTAATGTTGGCCAAAAGTTTAATTTGGGTAAACTCAATTTGAGCATCAAATGATTAAATTGTTTAGTATAGTATGCTTGAATGAGGTTGAATTGATGTTGTGCATAATCAATTTCATGAAATTTGGTTGGATCCATTTTTCCCCAAATTTTGGGCATGACAAATTGGGTAAACTTGATTTTGAGCATGTTTAATGAAATTGGATGATTTAGAATGCTTAAATGTTGTTTAATTGATGATTGATTAGATCAATTTGATGAAAAATATTTGGAACAATTTTTCCCCAATTTGCTTGTGATGGCTGAATTTGGCAAGTGCCCTAATGTCTTGGATTTTTGATTTTTTGTTCATTGGATGACTTGGAAATCATTTTGGGGATGTTGAATTTATGTTTGATTGGGTTCAATTGGATTGAATTTGATTTGGGCATATTTTTCCCCTTTGGCCGAGACACTTGAAGCATGATAATGGGTTTGATTTTGATTTAATTATGTTGGACATGATTAATTGATGATAAGCATGATTAATTGGACAAATTTAGTGTTTTGGAAACTTTGATTTGGGTAATTAATAATGCTATACACTTTAGGTAATTTAATTGGAAAATTTGGAATTTTTGAAATTAAAATTGGGCTTAAAATTGGATTTGGGCTTTTTAAGTTGTTATTGGGTTTATTGGACTTTGTTGTACAAAGTTGGTTTAGGCCAAAATTGGTTGGATCCAATTAGGCCCAAAACCGCTTCCAAAAGGCCCAAATGCGACTAATGAACCTTTAACGTTTAATTGGGCCTAATGGGCCTAAATTAATTTATGGGCTTATGGGTAACTCCCGGATTGGATTTTGGTTGCGGGTTTGACCCGAGTTGACCAAAAGTCCACGCCTCAAGAAATTAATTAAAAGCCCATTAGACTTAATTAAATTAATATTGGATATTAATCGGGCTTTGAGACTCGAAACGATTAAATTTGGAATTTAAGTCGTAAAGGTATATTTTATAAAGTGTAATATTAATTTGGAATTAAATAATGAATTAGAATTAAATACGTATTAAATTGGATTTAATCATGTAATTTAATTTTATTTGAGAAATCGTACTTTGAGTACGTGTTCGCAATACGAGTTTGACTCGAACAAAATCAAATCTTTGTTTGAACATTGGATGATCACTAATTATCAAGATTAATTTTGATTAGATTGATTGATAACATGCTTGTATGAATATATGGTTGTGATGTTTGAATAATGTATATCGGATGGATATTAGAAGGGTGGGGCAATTTAGAAATTGTTGTAATAAATTTGATTTATTAATTGGACCTGCGAGTCCAGCCTTATCTCCTATTTCTTTGTATTCTCTTCTCACCTATTCCCCTCAATGTAAATGAGGTTTCTTTAGAAGTGTAGTGTAACGGGTAGAAGAAATATTTGTGCTAGCGGGAGGAGAGAGAAAATGAGAGATTTGATCTAGGATCAATGTAAAATATCCATCCGCATATCATTATTATTTTATTTCATACTCGCTTTATTATGTGTTTAGAATGCATGCTTAAGGGTGTATGATGATGAGACCTTAACAAAGATAATAAATTGGTAGCCAATTGCACGCGAAAAACCCTCATAAAATATCATGCGTTTTTCCTTCCATTGAGTGATTCTTACTCAAGATCTGAGATTGGCAGGGGGGTTGTTGGCCAAAGTCAAGCCCTTGTCCGTCGAAGATGTGTTTTTATCACGAGGCTTTGTTCCATATCGGTGTCGTGTCCAAGTTGTGGTTTGTTGGCCAAAGTCAAGACCACTTCTTGTCCATTGACATTGATTACGAAGCTTCCATGTCAATGGGTCCGCGCTTGACGGGATCACTAGGTTTGTTGTGCCAAAGCCAAGGCCTAGTTGATTCAGAGGAAAAAGGTTAGGGTATACATTCGATGTATAGGCATATATAAGATATATGTTTGGGACTTGGATGTCCACCTACTGGATCTAGGAGTTGGATGAGATCCAATTGATCTTCGAGATCTACCTAGTTAATTATCATACAATTGTTGGCCAAAGTCAAGATTGTGTGATATTTAACGGGATCCTACCCACTAGGAAACACGGTTTCCCGAGTACTCGACAGAGGGTTAGAGGCTCGACGAAAAATAGTGGGAGGCAAGAATTGAATTTGCAATACTCGTTCAATTACTCGCCATACGCGCTCATTTAAATTATTTCGTCGTAATATTAAATCTTAGTTGGACTAATATTTAAATTGTTGTTTTAATAAACAGTTGGACTGTATTTACTTGATTATATATATTGGATTATATTAATCAATATATTTGAATTAATTAATTTCAGTTTACAGTTGTTTTTATAATTGGATTATAGTAATCAATGTAATTGAGGTTAATTAATTTGGATTATATTTGATTATATAGTTGACTATTATAATCATTATAATATATATAGTACCACTAATCGTTGATTAAATAGTTGGACTATTGTAATCAAGATAAAATTGAAAAGTTGGATATTTAAAATATAATCTGGGATTAAAATATTTTAAATGATTTAATTTTCAAATTGGGAATAAATAATAGGTTACTTTATTTGATAAAATAACTTATTATACCTTAAGCCCAAAATAAGCAAAATAAGTAGAGCATAAAGTCTTTGGAAGATTTATGTGATGATGACTTTAATGCTTTATTTAATATACTTGTCATAAATCTAATTTTAGATTTAAGAAGTATTAAAATTGCAATTTATAATTCTTGGAGAATTAATTGACTATTCTAGAGAAGATAAAGTCAAAGTTTGCAATTGGGCATGTAGCATGAGGTGCACATCGTTTCGATATTCTAAAAATCCAAGGCTTGGCCGAAAGTTCCTAAAATATTGAAAAGGATAATTGACATATCCCAAAGTGACTACCATTTGGATATGGCAGACACAAAGGAATTAAAGAAAGGGCAAGGCTCTTACTTTGAAAATGTGTTCTTAGTTATGTTCACAGCTAGTATTGAAATTAGATTTTAAATACTTAGTGTGGTACATAAAATATATGTATTGATGTTCAGAATCTGCTTTGAGCAGGATACTGACTTCAAGCTGAGATTGCTCTGCGAATCAGAAACGAGATGAAAGTCGCTGTTTCGACCGTAGATACCTAAGTTAAGGAACTATCCTTTGGGTATATACTTAAATTAGGAACTGTTATAATGTAAATAGTTTGACTAGAGACATTATCTCTGTATCAGTGTTTAATCCGTTGCGGATAAAACCTTTATATTATAGAACACTAAGTGTTTTATTATATAAAGATGATACTGAGATAAATACATTAGATGTAAATAACAGAATTATATTTTGAATATAAATAAAATCTCAAACATATATAATGAAAAAAAAATAGCTCAAATTGATTTGATCAATAGAGACTTATTTGTGGCATTGTTGTCTAGGACACAATTTATAAGACTCGTATATCCACACTTTTGAAGAGTGGGTACTAGGATTGTTTTGACTATTCAAATAAGGTCTGCGAATCTAGTTTATTAGGTAAAGTACCTAAAATACTATTTACTTGGTATAATAGTAAAAGGGCCACCGATCTGTTAGCCCTATTCATGGTGAAGTTAGTGGGCCCATATCTAGCTAGACTAGATGTGAACATGAATATTTCGTGACCTTAACGGATGTGGCATCACGTTATGGTTATGTGTTCTTTTGAAGAACACAAATCAGAAACTTTTAGAGTTTCGACACGAAATAGACAAACAGATCGGCTATAGTATTATACCGTCACGGTAAGACCGTAATGAAAAATACTTAAGCAATAAGTTTCTTATATACTTGAAAGAGTATAGTATTCTTTCAAATGAGGACTCCTCCCGGAACACGTCAAAGTGACGGTGTGTCCGAACGGATTAACTGAATCATGTTAGACATGATAAGGCTAATCATGAGTCACTCTGAGCTACCATTTCCTTCAACGGATAAGTTTTAACAGTGCAATAACTTATTTAGAATAAGGTTCCATATAAATCTGTTTGACAGATATCATATAGGATATGAACAGGAAAGAAACGGGGTTTCTCATTCCTGACAATTTGGGTATGCCAAGCATAACATTTGGATGATACCAAACTAAGGACCCAAATTGGATAAGTGCCAATATAGGTTATCCTAAGGGAAACCATAAGTATAGTACTTATAAATCTCACATGAGAACAATGTGATTGTTGCTCACCATACGGTTTTTCCTGAGAGGAATACCGATATGCAGTGGTCAGTGGGAGGATAGTGATACTCGATGAAAATCGGAGTAATACTGTTCAAGGCACAAGTCCGTAATGGAACACAAATAGTTCATCAATGATGAATCTGTACCATTAATCTCGAATACACAAGAACTGAGTATATCGGATAGAGTCAGAAAACGACCTAGGGTATGGGTTTCTGATCTAACCTCATAAAGATGTCAATCTTATGAAGGTATATCCGCCGACTACGTTTTGAGGAAGTGATACGAGGTATCGACTCCCTATTATGGCAAAGTGCCATGAATCCGATGGATGGTCCATGTATAACAACTATTTTGGATACTAGTTGTTGTACCACAAGGCATTGTGCCTATTGGTACATTAAACGTCTTGAAGGAAGACATACATGAATGGCAACATACCAACTTACAAAGCTGGGCTTTTGACGGAAAGGTATCGTTATCAACATTGTGTTAATAACGGTTCAACCTTTTACCTGTTGCCATGGTAAATCCATTTTGAGGATGCTTGTTGATAACTGCATATTTCATTTATGAAATGTGTCAGTTGCAGATCAAAATCGTTTTCCTAAAAAGGAAACCTTTTGGAGGATGCTTTACAAACATCCTGACGATTTTGTATAACCGACAAACAAGGTTTGCAGGTTATTCGATCCATGTTTGGATTGAAACAAGCATAAGGTCTTGGAACTGACGTTTTGAAATAATCATAATGGTTTATGATTTGACTCAAAACGAAATAATTCTTGTGTATATAAGGAGGTTAGTGGGAGAGCACTGATAATTAAATTCCCATAAAGCAATCGGTAAAAGCTTGGCTTCCATAAGAAATTCTCCGTAGAATTCTGGGGAGTAACAACCTTTATTCAAGGAATAAAGATCTACTGGGATAGATTTGGAGTTGTTAACACTCTCTGGGAAATTGTACATTTAAAATGTACTTGTATTGGTGTCTCATACGCTTCGAGCATATGGAGTCACAATTGGGTCAATCCAAGTGATAGTCACTGGATTGAAGATTAAGAACATCTGTTAGTATTTGAGAGAACTAAAGATGTTGACTTAAACTATGGAGATGGAGAACTTGAAGTGACTAGGATCACTGCTGCAAGTTTCCAACCGGTAAATACTGCGGTACTATAAAAGTTTGAACACTGGGACAGTGAGCTGGAAATCTTCCGAGCAAGATAACTGTTGCCGAAAACAACAATGCGGATTATTGCTGCAGCTGAGGCAGCAATAGAAGCCATTCGGATCGATAATAAATCTAATTAGATTAGATATAGTTCTGTTAGCAGCTGAGCTAGGCGTCAGCACAGGCTAAAGAATTAAATGTCTCATCGACGATCCAGATATTACTTCTATATCATCTGATTCGTTCGGATCATACATCGTGGCGATGTGATGATCGTGTAAATCGCGTCAGACGATAATTAAGCAAATCCGCTGACGAAAACCTTTCCTCAGCAATTTGAGCGAACCGTACATAGTTCGGGTGTTAGACACTCGAGTGACTGGCTATGTGCCAAGTGGGAGATAACAATGAAATTAATCAGTTTGATAGGCCTGGGGCTGTATCAGATTTTTTTTGTAACAGTTTGAAATCACTATTCACGTCGCTAACGAATTAATTCTAAATTAATTCGTTCGCCCTAATTGATGTTAAGCATGATTAATTGGACAAATTTGATGTTTTGGAAACTTTGATTTGGGCAATTAATAATGCTATACACTTTAGGTAATTTAATTGGAAAATTTGGAATTTTTGGAATTAAATTATTGGGCTTAAAATTGGATTTGGGCTTTCAAAGTTGTTATTGGGTTTATTGGACTTTGTTGTACAAAGTTGGTTTAGGCCAAAATTGGTTTGATCCAATTAGGTCCAAAACCGCTTCCAAAAGGCCCAAATGCGACTAATGAACCTTTAACGTTTAATTGGGCCTAATGGGCATAAATTAATTTATGGGCTTATGGGGTAACTCCCGGATTGGATTTTGGTTATTCGGTTTGACCCGATTTGACCAAAAGTCCACGCCTCAAGAAATTAATTAAAAGCCCATTGGACTTTAATTAAATTAATATTGGATATTAATCGGGCTTTGAGACCCGAAACGATTAAATTTGGAATTTAAGTCGTAAAGGTTTATTTTATAAAGTGTAATATTTAATTTGGAATTAAATAATGAATTAGAATTAAATGCGTATTAAATTGGATTTAATTATGTAATTTAATTTAATTCGTAGAAATCGTACTTTGAGTACGTGTTCGCAATACGAGTTTGACTCGAACAAAATCAAATCGTTGTTTGAACATTGGATGATCACTAATTATCAAGATTAATTAATTGGATTAGATTGATTGATAACATGCTTGTATGAATACATGGTTGTGATGTTTGAATAATGTATATCGGATGGATATTAGGGGGTGGGGCGATTTTGGAAATTGTAATAAATTTGATTTATTAATTGGACCTGCGAGTCCAGCCTTATCTCATATTTCTTTGTATTCTCTTCTCACCTATTCCCCTCTATGTAAATGAGGTTTCTTTAGAAGTGTAGTGTAACGGGTAGAAGTAAATACATGTGCTAGCTTAGGAGAGAGAAAATGAGAGATTTGATCTAGGATCAATGTAAAGTATCCATCCGCAATCATTATTATTTTATTTCATATGCTCTTTATTATGTGTTTAGAATGCATGTTTAAGGGTGTATGATGATGAGACCTTAACAAAGATATTAAAATTGGTCGCCAATTGCACGCGAAAAACCCTTATATAAATATCATGCGTTTTTCCTTCCATTGAGTGATTCTTACTCAAGATCTGAGATTGGCAGGGGTTGTTGGCCAAAGTCAAGCCCTTGTCCGTCGAAGATGTGTTTTTATCACGAGGCTTTGTTCCATATCGATGTCGTGTCCAAGTTGTGGTTTGTTGGCCAAAGTCAAGACCACTTCTTGTCCATTGACATTGATTACGAAGCTTCCATGTCAATGGGTCCACGCTTGACTGGGATCACTAGGTTTGTTGTGCCAAAGCCAAGGCCTAGTTGATTCAGAGGAAAAAGGTTAGGGTATACATTCGATGTATAGGCATATATAAGATATATGTTTGGGACTTGGATGTCCACCTACTGGATCTAGGAGTTGGATGAGATCCAATTGATCTTCGAGATCTACCTAGTTAATTATCATACAATTTGTTGGCCAAAGTCAAGATTGTGTGATATTTAACGGGATCCTAGCCCACTAGGAAAACGGTTTCCCGAGTACTCGACAGAGGGTTAGAGACTCGACGAAAAATAGTGGGAGGCAAGAATTGAATTTGCAATACTCGTTCAATTACTCGCCATACGCGCTCATTTAAATTATTTCGTCGTAATATTAAATATTAGTTGGACTAATATTTAAATTGTTGTTTTAATAAACAGTTGGACTGTATTATACTTGATTATATATAATTGGATTATATTAATCAATATATTTGAATTAATTAATTTCAGTTTACAGTTGATTTTATAATTGGATTATAGTAATCAATGTAATTGAGGTTAATTAATTTGGATTATATTTGATTATATAGTTGGACTATTATAATCATTATAATATATATAGTACCACTAATCGTTGATTAAATAGTTGGACTATTGTAATCAAGATAAAATTGAAAAGATGGATATTTAAAATATAATCTGGGATTAAAATATTTTAAATGATTTAATTTTCAAATTGGGAATAAATAATAGGTTACTTTATTTGATAAAATAACTTATTATACCTTAAGCCCTAAATTAAGCAAAATAAGTTGAGCATAAAATCTTTGGAAGATTTATGTGATGATGACTTTAATGCTTAATTTAATATACTTGTCATAAATCTAATTTTAGATTTAAGAAGTATTAAAATTGCAATTTATAATTCTTGGAGAATTAATTGACTATTCTAGATGAGATAAAGTCAAAGTTTGCAATTGGGCATGTAGCACGAGGTGCACATCATTTCGATGTTCTAAAACCCAAGGCTTGGCCTAAGGTTTCTGAAATATTGAAAGGATAATTGACATATCCCAAAGTGACTACCATTTGGATATGGCAGACACGAAGGAATTAAAGAAAGGGCAAGGCTCTAACTTTAAAAATATTTGTCAAAGTTATGTTCACTACTAGTATTGAAATTGGATTTTAAATACTTAGTGTGGTACATAAAATATATGTATTAATGTTCAGAATCCGCTATGAGTTGGATACTGACTTCAAGCCGAGATTTCTCTGCGAATAGGAAAAGGGACGAAAGTCGATGTTTCGACCGTAGATACCTAAGTTTAGGAACTACCCTTTGGGTATATACTTAAATTAGGAACTGTTATAAAGTAACTAGTTTGACTAGAGACATTATCTTTATATCAGTGTTTAATCCGTTGCGGATAAAACCTTTATATATAGAACACTAAGTGTTTTATTATATAAAGATGATACTGAGATAAATACATTAGATGTAAATAACAAAATTTATATTTTGAATATAAATAAAATCTCAAACATATAAAATGACAAATAATAGCTCAAATTGATTTGATCAATAGAGACTTATTTGTGGCATTGTTGTCTAGGACACAATTTAACGAGATTCGTATATCCACACTTTTGAAGAGTGGGTACTATGACTGATTTGATTATTCAAATAAGGTCTGCGAATCTAGTTTATTAGGTAAAGTACCTAGAATACTATTTACTTGGTAATAGTAAAAGGGCCACCGATCTGTTAGCCCTATTCATGGTGAAGTTAGTGGGCCCATATCTAGCTAGACTAGATGTAAACATGAATATTTCGTGACCTTAACGGATGTGGCATCACGTTATGGTTATGTGTTCTTTTGAAGAACACAAATCAGAAACTTTTAGAGTTTCGACACGAAATAGACAAACAGATCGGCTATAATATATACCGTCACGGTAAGACCGTAATGAAAAATACTAAGCAATAAGTTTCTTATATACTTGAAAGAGTATAGTATTCTTTCAAATGAGGACTCCTCCCGGAACACGTCAAAGTGACGGTGTATCCGAACGGATTAACTGAATCATGTTAGACATGATAAGGCTAATAATGAGTCTGAGCTACCATTTCCTTCAACGGATAAGTTTTAACAGTGCAATAACTTATTTAGAATAAGGTTCCATATAAATCTGTTTGACAGATATCATATAGGATATGAACAGGAAAAGAACGGGGTTCTCATTCCTGACAATTTGGGTATGCCAGCATAACATTTG
This sequence comes from Zanthoxylum bungeanum, assembly GCA_019454045.1. NCBI lineage: Eukaryota > Viridiplantae > Streptophyta > Magnoliopsida > Sapindales > Rutaceae > Zanthoxylum > Zanthoxylum bungeanum. The sequence goes on along the minus strand of SKCR01032779.1, from coordinate 222,246 downwards.
GATGATACCAAACTAAGGACCCAAATTGGATAAGTGCCAATATAGGTTATCCTAAGGGAAACCATAAGTATAGTACTTATAAATCTCACATGAGAACAATGTGATTGTTGCTCACCATGCGGTTTTTCCTGAGAGGAATACCGATATGCAGTGGTCAGTGGGAGGATAGTGATACTCGATGAAAATCGAAGTAATACTGTTCAAGGCACAAGGTCCGTAATGGAACACAAATAGTTCATCAATGATGAATCTGTACCATTAATCTTCGAATACACAAGAACTGAGTATATCGGATAGAGTCAGAAAACGACCCGGGTATGGGTTTCTGATCTAACCTCATAAAGATGTCAATCTTATGAAGGTATATCCGCCGACTACGTTTTGAGGAAGTGATACGAGGTATCGACTCCCTATTATGGCAAAGTGCCATGAATCCGAAATGGATTCCATGTATAACAACTATTTTGGATACTAGTTGTTGTACCACAAAGCATTGTGCCTATTGGTACATTAACGTCTTGAAGGAAGACATACATGAATGGCAACATACCAACTTACAAAGCTGGGCTTTTGACGGAAAGTATCGTTATCAACATTGTGTTAATAACGGTTCAACCTTTTACCTGTTGCCATGGTAAATCCATTTTGAGGATGCTTGTTGATAACTGCATATTTCATTTAATGAAATGTGTCAGTTGCAGATCAAAATCGTTTTCCTAAAAAGGAAACCTTTTGGAGGATGCTTACAACATCCTGACGATTTTGTATAACCGACAAACAAGGTTTGCAGGTTATTCGATCCATGTTTGGATTGAAACAAGCATAAGGTTCTTGGAACTGACGTTTTGAAATAATCATAATGGTTTATGATTTGACTCAAAACGAATAATTCTTGTGTATATAAGGAGGTTAGTGGGAGAGCACTGATAATTAATTCCCATAAAGCAATCGGTAAAAGCTTGGCTTCCATAAGAAATTCTCCGTAGAATTCTGGGGAGTAACAACCTTTATTCAAGGAATAAAGATCTACTGGGATAGATTTGGAGTTGTTAACACTCTCTGGGAAATTGTACATTTAAAATGTACTTGTATTGGTGTCTCATACGCTTCGAGCATATGGAGTCACAATTGGGTCAATCCAAGTGATAGTCACTGGATTGAAGATTAAGAACATCTGTTAGTATTTGAGAGGACTAAAGATGTTGACTTAAACTATGGAGATGGAGAACTTGAAGTGACTAGGATCACTGCTGTAAGTTCCAAACCGGTAAATACTGCGGTACTATAAAAGTTTGAACACTGGGACAGTGAGCTGGAAATCTTCCGAGCAAGATAACTGTTGCCGAATAAACAACAAATGCGGATTATTGCTGCAGCTGAGGCAGCAATAGAAGCCATTCGGATCGATAATAAATCTAATTAGATTAGATATAGTTCTTTTAGCAGCTGAGCTAGGCGTCAGCACAGGCTAAGGAATTAAAGGTCTCATCGACGATCCAGATATATACTTCTATATCATCCGATTCGTTCGGATCATACATCGTGGCGATGTGATGATCGTGTAAATCGCGTCAGACGATAATTAAACAAATCCGCTGACGAAAATCTTTTCTCAGAAATTTGAGCGAACCGTACATATTTTGGGTGTTAGACACTCGAGTGACTGGCTATGTGCCAAGTGGGAGATTGTTGGATAATATGACCCATAGCGTCACTATTTGTACAGATCACGGTGTTGTTGTACAAATTAACTATGTGACAAGGAAATTGCACTCTCATCATTTGTGATTAAATCACCATAAATATATAAATGAAGAGAGGTCCATATGATTAGTTCCTGGATTGAGAATGATATGAGACAGTATCAGTCCACGAAGGATTAATCATTAAATATCCCTAGCCGGAGTATTATCGAGACTGGACATCGATATTGCGGAATAGGCTAGTATTGCACTTGTGTGCATTGTGAGGGCACAACGGCATAGTTCTCATATATATAAGTATGGGATACTTATGCAAGTGCGATAGGAGGTCGTGTTTCACCGATGGTACGGGAAACAGCTTCGCTCTGGATAGACCCCTCGGAATCCCATTGGTATTATGACTATGTGTCTATGGGAGGCCGAAATCAAGGTAGGTGTGTATAGTCTTAACCTGAGACTTACATCGCTAATACTTACGATAATCGATAGACTTTGGTCTTGTGGTACATGGCTTAAACCGGTTCTGCGTACTCCACTTCTGGGTTTATCAGAGAGTCGTAGTGTATTGGGTGTGATGTCAAGACGGAAGTATCACTTCAGTCATATTGGAGATGATGTCACGCAGGATACGGTACTAGTGCTCTTAAGTGTTGCGCAACCATCGGGATTTATGACTAGGTCATGCATATCCGATTATAGAGACTAGTTACCAGACATCCGACATGTGCTTCGGACGGGGTAGACACTTTCCAGCCCCAGCCCTAGCACGTGACTATCCGATACGGGCCGATATACACAATACTACGGTATACTATGCTTGATACAGATCTATATATTCTCTGTAAGAATATTTCTGGAGAATTGGGTAGGCATGGCGCTTTGCTAGAAGCCAACCTTGTCTTGTAAATCGGTATAAACGTAGTACGAGGTGCTTACGTGTTCGGATAATCCGACGACCGTATTTACTGCCAACATATCCGGAGATCTCATGGGTCGCTTCCTGAAGATTCACCGGACATATCCATATAGAATATACAAGGATCTATATCAAGCGTAGTATACCAATTGTATTGTGCATATCGGCCCAGTATCGGATAGTCACGTGTGCTAGGGCTGGGGCTGGATAAGTGTCTGCCCCGTCCGAAACACATATCGGATGTCTGGTAACATAGTCTCTATAATCGGATATTTATTACCTGGTCACAATATCCCGATTGGATGCGCATCACTCAAGAGCACTAGTACCGTATCCTGCGTGACATCATCTCCACTATGACTGAAGTGATACTTCCATCTTGACATCACACCCAATACACTACGACTCTCTGATAAACCCAGAAGTGGTGTACGCAGAACCGGTTAAAGCCCTGTACCACCAAGACCAAAGTCTATCGATTATCGTAAGTATTAGCGATGTAAGTCTCAGGTTAAGACTATACACACCTACCTTGAATTCGGCCTCCCATAGACACATAGTCATAATACCAATGGGATTCCGAGGGGTCTATCCAGAGCGAAGCTGTTTCTCGTACCATCGGTGAACACGACCTCCTATCGCACTTGCATAAGTATCTGATACTTATATATATGAGAACTATGTCGTTGTGCCCTCACAACGCACACAAGTGCAATACTAGCCTATTCCGCATTATCGATGTCCAGTCTCGATAATACTCCGGCTAGGGATATTTAATGATTAAACCTTCGGGGATTGATACTGTCTCATATCATTCTCAATCCAGGAATTAATCATAGGGACCTCTCTTCATTTATATATCTATGGTGATCTAATCACAAATGATGAGAGTGCAATTTTCTTGTCACATAGTTAATTTGCTTCAACAACACAATGATATGTGCAAATAGTGACGCTATGGGTCATTTTGTCCAACAATCTCCCACTTGGCACATAGCCAGTCACTCAAGTGTCCCACACCCGAACTATGTACGGTTCGCTCAAATTGCTGAGGAAAGGTTTTCGTCAGCGGATTTGTTTGATAATCGTCTGACGCGATTTATACGATCATCACATCGCCACGATGTATGATCCGAACGAATCAGATGATATAGAAGTATATATCTGGATCGTCGATGAGACCTTTAATTCCTTAGCATGTGCTGACGCCTAGCTCAGCTGCTAACAGAACTATATCTAATCTAATTAGATTTATTTTCGATCCAAATGGATTCTTTTGCTGCCTCAGCTGTAGCAATAATCCGCATTTGTTGTTTATTCGGCAACAGTTATCTTGCTTGGAATATTTCCAGCTCACTGTCCCAGTGTTCAAACTTAATAGTACTGTATTATTTAATCGTTTGGAAACTTGCAGCAGTGATCCCAGTCACTTCAAGTTCTCCTTCTCCATAGTTTAAGATAATATCTTTAGTTCTCTGAGACACTAACAGATGTTCTTAACTTCAATCCAGTGACTATCACTTGGATTGACCTGATCGTGACTCCATATGCTCGAAGCGTATGAGACACCAATTCAAGTACATTTTAAATGTACAATTTCCAGAGAGTGTTAACCAACTCCAAATCTATCCCAGTAGATCTTTATTCCTCAAATAAAGGTTGTTACTCCCCAGAATTCTACGGAGAATTTCTATTGAAAGCCAAGCTTTCATCATTTGCTATATTGGAATTTCACTGTCAGTGCGCTCCCACTAACCTCCTTTTATACACAAGAATCATTTCGTTTTGAATTAAATCATAAACCATTATGATTACATCAAAACGTCAGTTCCAAGAACCTTATGCTTGCTTCAATCCAAACATGGATCGAATAACCCGCAAACCTTGTTTGTCGGTTATACAAATCGTCAGGATATTGTAAACATCCTCCAAAAGGTTCCTTTTCAGGAAAGCGATTTTGATCTATTACTGACACATTTCATAAATGAATACGCAGTTATCAACAAGCATCTTCAAAATGGATTTACCATGGCAACAGGTAAAAGGTTGAACCGTTATTAACACAATGTTGATAACGATACCTTTCGGTCAAAAGCCCAGCTTTGTACGTTGGTATGTTGCCTTCCATGTATGTCTTCCTTGAAGACGTTTAATGTACCAATAGGCACAATGCCTTATGGTACAACAACTAGTATCCAAAATAGTTGTTATACATGGAATCCATTTCGGACTCATGGCACTTTGCCATAATAGGGAGTCGATACCTCGTATCACTTCCTCAAAACATAGTCGGATGGTATACCTCCATAAGATTGACATCTTTTTAGGGTTAGATCAGAAACCCATACCCTAGGTTGTTTTCTGACTCTATCCGATCTACTAGTTTCTTGTGTATTTGAAGATTAATGGTATAGATTCATCATAGATGAACTATTTGTGTTCCATTAAGGACTTCGTGCCTTGAACAGTATTACTCCGAGTTTCATCGAGTATCACTATCCTCCCACTGACCACTGCATATCGGTATTCCTCTCAGGAAAAACCGCATGGTGAGCAACAATCACATTGTTCTCATGTGAGATTTACAAGTACTATACTTAAGGTTTCCCTTAGGATAACCTATATTGGCACTTATCCAATTTGGGTCCTTAGTTTGTATCATCCAAACGTTATGCCTGGCATACCCAAATTATCAGGAATGAGAAACCTCGTTTCTTCCCTGTTCATATCCTATATGACATCTGTCAAACAGATTTATATGGAACCTTATTCTAAATAAGTTTTGCACTGTTAATACATATCCTATTGAAGGAAACAGTAGCTCAGAGCGACTCGTGATAAACCTTATCATGTCCAACAAAAATCGGTTTTAGTTCGGACACACCGTCTAACTGACGTGTCTCGCGAGGAGTCCTCATATGAAAGAATACCGTACTCTTTCATGTACGTATGAAACTTACTGCTTAAGTATTTTCCATTACGGTCTTACCGTGGCGGAATAATACTATAACCCGATCTGTTTATTTACTTCGTGTCGAAACTTTAAAGTTTCCGATTTGTGTTCTTCAAAAGAAACACATAACCATAACGTGATGCCACATCCGTTAAGGTCACGAAATATTCATGTTCAAATCTAGTCTAGCTAGATATGGGCCCACTAACTTCACCATGAATAGGGCTAACAGATCGGTGGCCCTTATACTATTACCAAGTAAATAGTATTTTAGGTTCTTTACCTAATAAACTAGATTCGCAGACCTTATTTGAATAGTCAAATCAGTCCTAGTATCCACTCTTCAAAAGTGTGGATATACGAGTCTCGTTTAATTGTGTCCTATACAACAATGCCACAAATAAGTCTCTATTGATCAAATCAATTTGAGCTATTATTTTTCATTTTTATATGTTTGAGATTTTATTATATTCAAAATATAAATTTTGTTATTCACATCTAATGTGTTTATCTCAGTATCATCTTTATATAATAAAACACTTTAGTGTTCTAGAATATAAAGGTTTATCCGCAACGGATTAAATACTGATATAGAGATAATGTCTCTAGTCAAACTAGTTACATTATAACAGTTCCTAATTTAAGTACACACCCAAAGGGTAGTTCCTAAACTTAGGTATCTACGGTCGAAACAATGACTTTCGTCCCGTTTCCGATTCGCAGAGAAATCTCGGCTTGAAGTCAGTATCCAACTCATAGCGGATTCTGAACTTCAATACATATATTTTATGTACCACACTAAGTATTTAAAATCTAATTTCAATACTAGTAGTGAACTTTTGACAAATATTTTTAAAGTTAGAGCCTCGCCCTTTCTTTAATTCCTTCGTGTCTGCCATATCCAAATGGTAGTCACTTTGGGATATGTCAATTATCTTTTCAATATTTCCAAACCCTTTGGCCAAGCCTTGGGTTTTAGAATATCGAAATGATGTGCACCTTGTGCAACATGCCCAATTGCAAACTTTGACTTTTCTCCACTAGAATAGTCAATTAATTCTCCAGGAATTATTAATTACAATTTTAATACCTTTTAAATCTAAAGATAGATTTATTGTCAAGTATATTAAATTAAGCACTAAAGTTATCATCACATAAATCTTCCAAAGATTTATGCTCTACTTATTTGCTTAATTTTTGGGCTTAGGTATAATAAGTTATTTTATCAAATAAAGTAACCTATTATTTATTCCCAATATGAAAATTAAATCATTTAAAACATTTAATCCAAGGATTATATATTTTAAATATTCAACTTTTCAATTCTTTCTTGATTTCAATAGTCCAACTATTTAATCAATTTAATAAGGTACTATTCATTATAATGATTACAATAATCCAATTATTTAATCAACTATAATTTTAATTCAATTATATGATTACTATAATCCAATTATAAAATCAACTATATATCGAATGAGTTTGTATATAGTCCAACTATATATATATTTAAAACAACATAAAATATTAGTCCAACTAATACTTTTGATTAATATACAGTAAAATATAGATGAGCGCGTTTAGCGAGTATTCGAACGAATGTAGTAAATTCAATACTTGCCTCCCACTATTTTTCGTCGAGCCTCTAACCCTCTGTCGAGTACTCGGGAAACCGTGTTTCCTAGTGGGCTAGGATCCCGTTAAATATCACACAATCTTGACTTTGGCCAACAAATTGTATGATAATTAACTAGGTAGATCTCGAAGATCAATTGGATCCCATCCAACTCCTAGATCCAGTAGGTGGACATCCAAGTCCCAAACATATATCTAATATATGCCTATATATCGAATATATACCCTAACCTTTTTCCTCTGAATCAACTAGGCCTTGGCCTTTGGCACAACAAACCTAGTGATCCCAGTCAAGCGCGGACCCATTGACATGGAAGCTTTGTAATCAATGTCAATGGACAAGAAGTGGTCTTGACTTTGGCCAACAAACCACAACTTGGACACGACACCGATATGGAACAAGCCTCGTGCCATCTCAGATCTTGAGTAAGAATCACTCAATGGAAGGAAAATAAACGCTTGATATTTAACGAGGTTTTTCGCGTGCAAATTGGCTACCAATTTAATTATCTTTGTTAAGGTCTCATCATCATACACCCTTAAACATGCATTCTAAATACATAATAAAGCGAGTATGAAAATAATAATAATGATATGCGGATGGATACTTTACATTGATCCTAGATCAAATCTCTCACTTTCTCACTCAAGCTAGCACTTGTATTACTTCTACCCGTTACACTACACTTCTAAAGAAACCTCATTTACATTGAGGGGAATAGATGAGAAGAGAATACAAAGAGAACGAAGGTGATAAGGCTGGACAACGCAGGTCCAATTTAATAAATCGAATTTATTACAACAATTTCTAAAATTGCCCCACCCAACTAATATCCATCCGATATACATTATTCATTCAACACAACCAGTATTCACACACATAAGCATGCTATCAATCAATCTAATCAAATTAATTAATCTGATAATTAAGTGATCATCCAATGTTCAAACAACGATTTGATTTTGTTCGAGTCAAACTCGTTTTTGCGAATAAGTACTTAAAGTACGAATTCATGAATTAAATTAAACTACAATCATTAAATCTAATTTAACATGTATTTAATACTAATTCACTATTCAATTCCAAATTAAATATTACACTTTTATTTAATAAACCTTTTACGATTTAAATTCCAAATTTAATCGTAACGCGTCTCAAAGACCGATTAACGTCCAACGTCATTCAATTAAAGTCCAATGGGCTTTTAATTGATTTCTTAAGGCGTGGACTTTTGGTCAACTCGGGTCAAACCGATAACCAAAGTCCAATCCGGGATTTACCCCATAAGCCCATAAATCAATCTTGGCCCATTAGGCCCAATTGAACTTTAAAGGTTCAGTAGTCGCATTTGGGCTTTATGGTTAAGGTTTTGGGCCAATTGGATCCAATCCACTTGGCCTAAACCCAACTTGATAAAATCAAGCCCAATAGGCCCAATTACAACATTAGAAGCCCAATATCAAAAATAGGCTCAAATAATTAAATTCAAAAAATCCAATTTTCCAATTTAATTACCAAGTGTATTACATGATCATTACCCAAATCAACATTTCTAAAACATGAATTACATAATTAATCATGGTCATTTTCATCAATTGGTGTCCAACACAAATTAATCAAAAATCAAACCCATTTACATGCTTAAAGGTCTCGGCCAAGGGAGGGATTTTATCCGATTCGAATTCAATCCAATTAATTTCACAATCGATATTAAATCCTTATCCCGAATGATTTTCAATACATCCAATGTCAAAAATCAAAAGATACCAAGACATTAGGGCATAATTCCATTCGGCCAAGGTGATCAATTTGGGGATTTTATGTTCAATTCAAAATCCAATCCAATTAGTTTCAAATTAACATTATCCTAATGATTCCAACTCATCAAATGAATCAAAAACAAAAATTCCAAGAATTCCAAAATGATCATCATATTCGGCCAACATGATATTTTTGGGGAAAATTATTCCAAATCAATTTTCAACAAATTGGTCCAACCAAAATGAAATTAAACATGTTATAAGCATACTTAAACAATCATTTATTCAAATCATGCTCAACAAACATTTACCCAAATTTTAAGCCCTACAATTTTCATTTTTTGAACCTAGGCTCTTGATGCTATTGTTGGTTATTATCTAGGTCCCAAGATCAAACAAGCGATGAAAACAATGTGTGAACACACCAACGGAGATAGCGGAATACTCACATTGATCGGTTGAGTCGATTTGGAGACGAATCAAGGCCAATAGCCACTGCCAAGGACGCCAAACTGCTGCAGTTCACTGCCTCCATTTTCAGAATTTTGAGATGACAAACGGAGCTACAAGCCTCGTCTAACGGATCCCGGCTCATGGGCGAACCTCCCTACCACCTTCGCAAGACTCGTAAGTGTGCTAGCACTTGGATTTCCACCATGAAAATCCACTCTTGCTTCCCTATATGTCACGCCATTTCTGGTTCAAAACCAGTGAAGAAAAATGGCTGTTTTGGTGTGAGGAGAAGAGAGAAAATTGAGAGAGAAGAAGTTGTGTTGTGTGTTAGTGAAAAGCTTTTCCAAAAAGCTTTATATATTTTTTCATAAAATATATATTAAAACATTTACCAAATGATTAATTAAAATCAAAAGTAATATTTCCCTCCAAACACTATTTCAACACTCACATCAGTATTCAAATGTCACTTAATAAAGTGATTTGATGTGTGTCTTTCACTCAATCCATCAATCAAATCAATCAATCATTCAATCACTCAAAGTGACTTTTGATTTGACGCTTGATGTGACGATTGATTTGACGCTTGATGTGACTTGCGTCGCCGCACTTGAATTCAAAAATACGAATGCGCTCGCAATCACACTCGGGCTCGGGTTCGTTAATTCCAAATTAACGATTTTTCCGTCGCGTCGTAATTAAATAATTACGCCTAGCGAATTCACTATTCACGTCGCTAACGAATTAATTCTAAATTAATTCCTTCGCCCGAATTAAAATTTAATTTTAATTCCGCGTCGAAATCTAATTTCGTTTAATATATCGAATATATTAATTTACCGATTAATTCCAAATTATTCGTTATCTCTCTCTAGACGATATTTTATCCTAGATAAAATATCTCCGTAATTAATCCTAGATTAATTTTCTCTCTCTTCTATATAATCCCAGATTATTCAAGAGTGCGAGTTATGCGTCATCGGTGGATTATCGGGAAGCGACCCATGAGATCCCCGGATAAGTTGGCAGTAAATGCGGTCGTCGGAGTATCCGAATCACGTACGTACCAAGTACTACGTTCTACCGATTTACGAGACAAGGTTGACTCCTAGCAAAGCACCAAGTCTTCCGAATTCTCCGGACATATCCATATAGAATATACAAGGATCTATATCAAGCGTAGTATACCAATTGTATTGTGCATATCGGCCCAGTATCGGATAGTCCACGTGCTAGGGCTGGGGCTGGATAAGTGTCTGCCCCGTCCGAAACACATATCGGATGTTTGGTAACATAGTCTCTATAATCAGATATTTATGACCTGGTCACAATATCCCGATTGGATGCGCATCACTCAAGAGCACTAGTACCGTATCCTGCGTGACATCATCTCCACATGACTGAAGTGATACTTCCATCTTGACATCACACCCAATACACTACGACTCTCTGATAACCCAGAAGTGGTGTACGCAGAACCGGTTAAAGCCCTGTACCACCAAGACCAAAGTCTATCGATTATCGTAGTATTAGCGATGTAAGTCTCAGGTTAAGACTATACACACCTACCTTGATTTCGGCCTCCCATAGACACATAGTCATAATACCAATGGGATTCCGAGGGGTCTATCCAGAGCGAAGCTGTTTCCCGTACCATCGGTGAAACACGACCTCCTATCGCACTTGCATAAGTATCTGATACTTATATATATGAGAACTATGTCGTTGTGCCCTCACAACGCACACAAGTGCAATACTAGCCTATTCCGCATTATCGATGTCCAGTCTCGATAATACTCCGGCTAGGGATATTTAATGATTAAACCTTCGGGGATTGATACTGTCTCATATCATTCTCAATCCAGGATTAATCATAGGGACCTCTCTTCATTTATATATCTATGGTGATCTAATCACAAATGATGAGAGTGCAATTTCCTTGTCACATAGTTAATTTGCTACAACAACACAATGATTTGTGCAAATAGTGACGCTATGGGTCATTTTGTCCAACAGTGAAAGCATGTCTTATGAACCAAAGTACCACTGTGATCCATAGTGAGCACACGACTACATGAGCATAAAATCATATATTACAAAAATTACTACTTTAAAGAGTAAAATTGCGCAAGCCATCCTTGAGCAAAGAGTCGAATACCAAGGAATGCCTTGGTTATTTTATATACTAATTAGATTAGTATAGGAAAAATAAGAGCTACGTCGATGCATTAATTTTTAGTTGTATGTTTTTTTCTAATTCAAATTTTTTGAATAACATGTCATATAACTTAGGGTGTCCACACATGCATTATAACATGGCATGACATAAGATGCATGTTCACTTAATCTAGCCAAAGTAGTTATGATATTTAAATAGTTTAAATTATGATTAAAACATGCATAAAAAATTTAAAGTGTTTAATTATTTTAAAAGCTTTAACATTTGAAAATTCGGAAATGGGTAATAAATAAGAGACTATTTATTTTCTTTGGTCTATATGAGGAAAATTCATACGTAAATTTCAAAGCCATTCTGAATGGATGGTAGTGTGATATGCACTGAGAATACAATTCCACGTACCGATGAAAAATAACATAAGTCACTTATATATTAATTAAATAGTTTAATTAAAAATTACATAATCCCGAATTTGGAATTTTAAACTAAATAAGTGAACAAAAATTAAGGAATTAAAATTAGATAACTCACTAAAGAACATTTAATTACATTAGTTAATTAAGTTATATTAGTTTAGAACTAATAAAATTAGTGAATCGAATTTTAAGCGTTAAAATCGGAAAGATCACTAATACTTCACCAGTACAGGTTAAGTTATGTCTTTAGCCGCACATGATATAAACGAGTAGATACTAGTATAATAAAATATTAGATATTTTAAAATGGAAACCCTAAACTTTAAAATAGTTAGAGGCAGAGTGATTTATGATAATATATCCCGCGATCTATATTGTTAGTTCGATAATGTCAGATTGATTTTGGAAAGTTTTAGGGTTGATTAGGCTGCAAAAAATCAGTCCTAAAATTCCCTAAAGATTGTGCAACTGCAGTGACAAAAACTACACTATAGTTTGCGCAAGACAGTAGCAGTTTGAGACTATTTTTCAGGTTATTTCGATGGTGCATAGGTTGTCTAGGTCAGCCAAAGTAATTCTACATCTGTTGGGAGTGTTTTGGAATTATTGGGGGCTATTTCCAACACACAAAAAAGACCATCCAAAGTGCGCAGGAATCACAGGACTGCAGGAGCTGTCCGTTGTTGCCGAATTTCTATCATTATCCAAAATTACAGAGGCAGATTTGTATCAGTGCATTTCAACAGTAGAGAAAGAAAGAATGGGAAAAAAAAATTCAAGTCCGATCCTGGGCCCTAAATGCATTTCCATTATTTTATATATATCGCCAAATTGGAGCTTGGCCGTAGATCAACAATCAAAATTATATATTCCAAAACCTTGAGTAAAGATCTGTACGCTAAGAAAAATTCTTGTTTGATCTGAACTCCATGAAAAATCCAAAGATATCATGTATATAGTTGATACTGTACTTGGTGTTGACAGTCACGAGAACAACGCAGAACTTTATAAAACGAAATTGTCATTGTAAATTCCAGTCTTCGCCAACACTCTAAACAGAAGCTTTTTCACAAGTCACGGTTATCTTTTTGTTAGGAGGCCAACCAAAGCGATTCTAATTCCATTCTCCATTTCATGATTCAAGAAGATGCTATATGCACTCCCTATTCTTATGATCACTAGCCAAAATTCTTTTACCTAATTAAAATGAGTAACCATTTATCGAAAAGTGTAACCCATTACAACATATATTAAATTTAGATATTCAAACAACATCAATAAAGATGTAAATAATATTCATATCTAAGTGAAATTGACCATTTGTTCTATCACATTCCAATGATATCCCATCTCTTTTGGGATAAGATGTCCCATTTTAAAAACGGGATGAGTCAAAAAAATTTCCGAAAACTCATGCAGGACGGGACGGGACAGGACAATAGGATGAGACGAGATTTAGTATAGAACAAGATTTAACGGGTTGAGGAATGGGACCGGGATGGTTTTTTTGTTGGAGTTTCTAGAGGTCCCAAGATCAAAACTCAAGCATGAATCATAAGCAAATACAACGACGGAAGTGCGGAATACTTACATCGAGCGGTTGAGAGACGATTTGGCAACAAAAACGAACTGAAATTTTGCTCACTGCCCACTGCTCATGTGCGCCCACTGCAGCAGTTTGGTGGTCTGTTTTGCGCCATTTTGATCAAGAAAAACGAGCTCCAAGCTTCATCAAAACTTCCTTGCTCATGGGTATACTTCCCTTATCACCTTGGCATGATCCCGGAGTGTGCTAGCACTCTTGTTTTGCCACAAAACGCACTTGCTTCCCTCCATTTTCTTTAAGTCTTGTTCGGCAGTTCACTGCCCCTTGAAACCAGAAAATGGCGTGAGAGAGAAGAGGAGAAGAAGAGGAGAGAGTTTTGCTTTTCAATTTATTGTTCCTTTTGTTTCAAAAACGTGAGAGAGAAAATGAAAAGCAAAAATGAAAATGATATCAAATACCAAAATGAATTTTTTTTAGATAAAAAACTCTCCAAAAACGTGTAAAGCTTTTTCCCTCCAAAAATTCATTAAATGCCATCATTATCTCACATTGAGAGAGACAATGTATCATCCCATAAAGGTGACTAGATACATCCATCATCTATTCGTGTCAAGTAATGAGATATCGCGATGTGATTTGCGGATTCCACCCGTTTCAAAATACGAATGTGTCCGCAAACACTTTCGGGCTCGGTTTCGCTAATTCCGAATTAACGCATTTCCGTCGCGACGAGAATTAAATAATTACGCCTAGCGAAATCACTATTCACGTCGCTAACGAATTAATTCTAAATTAATTCGCTCGCCCGAATTAAAATCTAATTTTAATTCCGCGTCGAAATCTAATTTCGTTTAATATATCAAATATATTAATTCCTCGATTAATTCCAAATCAATGTTTCTCTCTCTTCAATTGATATTTTATCCTAGATAAAGTGTCTCCGAAATAATCCCAGATTAATTCTCTCTCTCATCATATTAATCCCAGATTAATATAAGTGCGAGTCATACGTCATCGGTGAATCTTTGGGAAGCGACCCATGAGATCCCCGGATATGTTGGCAGTAAATACGGTCGTCGGAGTATCCGAATCACGTACGTACCAAGTACTACGTTCTACCGATTTACGAGACAAGGTCGACTCCTAGCAAAGCACCAAGTCTTCCCAATTCTCCGGACATATTCTTATAAGAATATTAAGATCTGTATCAAGCGTAGTATACCATTGTATTGTGTATATCGGCCCAGTATCGGATAGTCACGTGCTAGGCCTGGGGCTGGATAAGTGTCTGCCCCGTACGAAGCACATGTCGGATGTCTGGTAACTAGTCTCTATAATCGGATATACATGACCTTGTCATAATATCCCGATGGCCGCGCAGCACTTAAGAGCACTAATACCGTATCCTGCGTGACATCATCTCCACTATGACTGGAGTGATACTTCCGTCTTGACATCACACATCCAACACTACG
This sequence comes from Zanthoxylum bungeanum, assembly GCA_019454045.1. NCBI lineage: Eukaryota > Viridiplantae > Streptophyta > Magnoliopsida > Sapindales > Rutaceae > Zanthoxylum > Zanthoxylum bungeanum. Next base: position 207,209 of record SKCR01032779.1, on the reverse strand, counting down.
ACTCTCTGATAAACCCAGAAGTGGTGTACGCAGAACCGGTTAAAGCCTGTACCACCAAGACCAAAGTCTATCGATTATCGTAAGTATTAGCGATGTAAGTCTCAGGTTAAGACTATACACACCTACCTTGATTTCGGCCTCCCATAGACACATAGTCATAATACCAATGGGATTCCGAAGGGTCTATCCAGAGCGAAGCTGTTTCCCGTACCATCGGTGAAACACGACCTCCTATCGCACTTGCATAAGTCTCCAACACTTATATATATGAGAACTATGCCGTTGTGCCCTCACACGCACACAAGTGCAATACTAGCCTATTCCGCATTATCGATGTCCAGTCTCGATAATACTCCGGCTAGGGATATTTAATGATTAATCCTTCGGGGACTGATACTGTCTCATATCATTCTCAGTCCAGGAACTAATCATAGGGACCTCTCTTCATTTATATATCTATGGTGATCTAATCACAAATGATGAGAGTGCAATTTCCTTGTCACATAGTTAATTTGCTACAACAACACAATGATCTGTGCAAATAGTGATGCTATGGGTCATTTTGTCCAACAATCTCCCACTTGGCACATAGCCAGTCACTCAAGTGTCCCACACCCGAACTATGTACGGTTCGCTCAAATTGCTGAGGAAAGGTTTTCGTCAGCGGATTTGTTTAATTATCGTCTGACGCGATTTATACGATCATCACATCGCCACGATGTATGATCCGAACGAATCAGATGATATAGAAGTATATATCTGGATCGTCGATGAGACCTTTAATTCCTTAGCCTGTGCTGACGCCTAGCTCAGCTGCTAAAAGAACTATATCTAATCTAATTAGATTTATTTTCGACCCAAATGGTTTCTATTGCTGCCTCAGCTGCAGCAATAATCCGCATTTGTTGTTTATTCGGCAACAGTTATCTTGCTCGGAAGATTTCCAGCTCACTGTCCCGTTATTCAAACTTTATAGTACCGTAGTATTTAATTGTTTGGAAACTTGCAGCAGTGATCCCAGTCACTTCAAGTTCTCCATCTCCATAGTTTAAGACAACATCTTTAGTTCTCTAAGATACTAACAGATGTTCTTAACTTCAATCCAGTGACTATCACTTGGATTGACCCGATTGTGACTCCATATGCTCGAAGCGTATGAGACACCAATACAAGTACATTTTAAATGTACAATTTCCCAGAGAGTGTTAACAACTCCAAATCTATCCCAGTAGATCTTTATTCCTTGAATAAAGGTTGTTACTCCCCAGAATTCTACGGAGAATTTCTATTGAAAGAATATCCATGAAAGCCAAGCTTTCACCAATTGTTTTATGGGAATTTCATTGTCAGTGCCCTCTCCCACTAACCTCCTTATATACACAAGAATTATTTCGTTTTGAGTCAAATCATAAATCATTATGATTATTTCAAAACGACAGTTCCAAGAACCTTATGCTTGCTTCAATCCAAACATGGATCGAATAACCCGCAAACCTTGTTTGTCGGTTATACAAAATCGTCAGGATGTTGTAAGCATCCTCCAAGAGGTTTCCTTTTCAGGAAAGCGATTTTGATCTGTAACTGACACATTTCATAAATGAAATATGCAGTTATCAACAAGCATCTTCAAAATGGATTTACCATGGCAACAGGTAAAAGGTTGAACCGTTATTAACACAATGTTGATAACGATACCTTTCCGTCATAAGCCTAGCTTTGTACGTTGGTATGTTGCCTTCCATGTATGTCTTCCTTGAAGACGTTTAATGTACCAATAGGCACAATGCCTTGTGGTACAACAACTAGTATCCAAAATAGTTGTTATACATGGAATCCATTTCGGACTCATGGCACTTTGCCATAATAGGGAGTCGATACCTCGTATCTCTTCCTCAAACGTAGTCGGTTGGATATACCTCATAAGATTGACATCTTTATGAGGTTAGATCAGAAACCCATACCCTAGGTTGTTTTCTGACTCTATCCGATCTACCCAGTTCTTGTGTATTCGAAGATTAATGGTACAGATTCATCATGATGAACTGTTTGTGTTCCATTAAGGACTTCGTGCCTTGAATAGTATTACTCCGATTTTCATCGAGTATCACTATCCTCCCACTGACCACTGCATATCGGTATTCCTCTCAGGAAAACCGCATGGTGAGCAACAATCATATTGTTCTCATGTGAGATTTATAAGTACTATACTTAAGGTTTCCCTTAGGATAACCTATATTGGCACTAATCCAATTTGGGTTTTTTAGTTTGGTATCATCCAAACGTTATGCCTGGCATACCCAAATTATTAGGAGTGAGAAACCCCGTTTCTTTCCTGTTCATATCCTATATGATATCTGTCAAACAGATTTATATGGAACCTTATTCTAAATAAGTTTTGCACTGTTAATACATATCCTATTGAAGGAAACAGTAGCTCAGAGCGACTCGTGATAACCTTATCATGTCCAACAAAATTTGGTTTTAGTTCGGACACACACCGTCTAACTGACGTGTCTCGAGAGGAGTCCTCATATGAAAGAATACTGTACTCTTTCATTATGTATGAAACTTAATGCTTAAGTATTTTCATTACGGTCTTACCGCGATGGTATAATACTATAGCCGATCTGTTTTCTACTTCGTGTCGAAACTCTAAAAGTTTCCGAATTGTGTTCTTCAAAAGAAACACATAACCATAACGTGATGCCACATCCGTTAAGGTCACGAAATATTCATGTTCACATCTAGCCTAGCTAGATATGGGCCCACTTATTTCACCATGAATAGGGCTAACAGATCGGTGGCTTTCTTCACACTATACCAAGTAAATAGTGTTTTAGGTGTTTTACCTAATAAACTAGATTCGCAGACCTTATTTGAATAGTCAAATCAGTCCTAGTACCCACTCTTCAAAAGTGTGGATATACGAGTCTCGTTAAATTGTGTCCTAGACAACAATGCCACAAATAAGTCTCTATTGATCAAATCAATTTGAGCTATTTATTTGTCATTTTATATGTTGAGATTTTATTTATATTCAAAATATAAATTCTGTTATTTATATTTAATGTATTTATCTCAGTATCATCTTTATATAATAAAACACTTAGTGTTCTATAATATAAAGGTTTTATCCGTAACGGATTAAACACTGATATAGAGATAATGTCTCTAGTCAAACTAGTTACATCATAACAGTTCCTAATTTAAGTACATACCCGAAGGGTAGTTCCTAAACTTAGGTATCTACGGTCGAAACAGCGACTTTCGTCCCGTTTCCGATTCGCAGAGCAATCTCAGCTTGAAGTCAGTATCCTGCTCAAAGCAGATTCTGAACATCAATACATATATTTTATGTACCACACTAAGTATTTAAAATCTAATTTCAATACTAGTAGTGAACATAACTTTGACAAACATTTTTAAAGTTAGAGCCTCGCCCTTTCTTTAATTCCTTTGTGTCTTCCATATCCAAATGGTAGTCACTTTGGTATATGTCCATTATCCTTTTCAATATTTTAGGAACCTTAGGCCAAGCCTTAGGTTTTTAGAATATCGAAACGATGTGCACCTCGTGCTACATCCCCAATTGCAAACTTTGACTTTATCTCCTCTAGAATAGTCAATTAATTCTCCAAGAATTATAAATTGCAATTATAATACTTCTTAAATCTAAAATTAGATTTATGAAAGTATATTAAATTAAGCATTAAAGTCATCATCACATAAATCTTCCAAAGATTTTATGCTCTACTTATTTTGCTTAATTTTGGGCGTAAGGTATAATAAGTTATTTTATCAAATAAAGTAACCTATTATTTATTCCCAATTTGAAAATTTAAATCATTTAAAATATTTTAATCCCAGATTATATTTTAAATATCCAACTTTTCAATTTCTTATCTTGATTATAATAGTCCAACTATTTAATCAACGATTAGTGGTACTATACATATTATAATGATTATAATAGTCCAACTATACAATCAAATATAATCCAAATTAATTAACCTCAATTACATTGATTACTATAATCCAATTATAAAATCAACTGTAAACTGAAATTAATTAATTCAAATATATTGATTAATATAATCTAATTATATATAATCAAGTATAATACAGTCCAACTGTTTATTAAAACAACAATTTAAATATTAGTCCAACTAACATTTAATATTACGACGAAATAATTTAATGAGCGCGTATGGCTAGTAATTGAACGAATATTGCAAATTCAATTCTTGCCTCCCACTATTTTTCGTCGAGCCTCTAACCCTCTGTCGAGTACTCGGGAAACCGTGTTTCCTAGTGGGCTAGGATCCCGTTAAATATCACACAATCTTGACTTTGGCCAACAAATTGTATGTTAATTAACTAGGTAGATCTCGAAGATCAATTGGATCTCATCCAACTCCTAGATCCAGTAGGTGGACATCCAAGTCTCAAACATATATCTAATATATGCCTATATATCGAATGTATCCTAACCTTTTTCTCTGAATCAACTAGGCCTTGGCTTTGGCACAACAAACCTAGTGATCCCAGTCAAGCGCGGACCCATTGACATGGAAGCTTCGTAATCAATGTCAATGGACAAGAAGTGGTCTTGACTTTGGCCAACAAACCACAACTTGGACACGACACCGATATGGAACAAAGCCTCGTGATTAAAACACATCTTTGACGGACAAGGGCTTGACTTTGGCCAACAACCCCTGCCAATCTCGGATCTTGAGTAAGAATCACTCAATGGAAGGAAAATAAACGCTTGATATTTAACGAGGGTTTTTCGCGTGCAAATTGGCTACCAATTTAATTATCTTTGTTAAGGTCTCATCATCATACACCCTTAAACATGCATTCTAAACACATAATAAAGCGAGTATGAAATAAATAATAATGATATGCGGATGGATACTTTACATTGATCCTAGATCAAATCTCTCCCTTTCTCACTCAAGCTAGCACTTGTACTACTTCTACCCGTTACACTACACTTCTACTTCTAAAGAAACCTCATTTACATTGAGGGGAATAGATGAGAAGAGAATACAAAGAGAATAGAGGTGATAAGGCTGGACTCGCAGGTCCAATTTAATAAATCGAATTTATTACAACAATTTCTAAAATTGCCCCACCCATCTAATATCCATCCGATATACATTATTCATGCATCACAACCATGTATTCACTCATATAAGCATGCTATCAATCAATCTAATCAAATTATTAATCTGATAATTATGTGATCATCCAATGTTCAAACAACGATTTGATTTTGTTCGAGTCAAACTCGTTTTTGCGGATAAGTACTTAAAGTACAAATTCTAGAATTAAATTAAACTACACAATTAAATCCAATTCAATTTGTATTTAATTCTAATTCACTATTTAATTCCAATTAAATAACACACTTTAATAATAAACCCTTTTCGACTTAAATTCCAAATTTAATCGCTACGGGTCTCAAAGCCCGATTAATATCCAATATTAATTTAATTAAAGTCTAATGGGCTTTTAATTAATTTCTTAAGGCGTGGTCTTTTGGTCAACTCGGGTCAAACCCGCAACCAAAGTCCAATCCGGGATTTACCCCATAAGCCTTTAAATTAATTTTGGCCCATTAGGCCCAATTAAATACAAAGGTCCATTAGTTGCATTTGGGCTTTATGGTTAAGGTTTTGGCCCAATTGGATCCAATCCATTTGGCCTAAACCCAACTTGATAAAATCAAGCCCAATAGGCCCAATTACAACATTAGAAGCCCAAATCCAATTTAAGGCCTCAAATAATTAAATTACATAAATCCAATTTAGCAATTTAATTACTTAAAGTGCATTACATGATTAATCAACTAAATCAACATTTCCAAAACACTAAATTAGTCCAATTAATCATACTCAATTTCATCATCACATGTCCAACACATTAAGATTAAAATCAAACCCATTACATGCTCACTTTGTTCTCGGCAATGGGGTTAATTTCATGTTCGATTTGTTTTAATCCAATTAAAACAATTCGACATTAAATCAATATACCCTAATGATTTTCAACACATCCAATGTTTCAAAAAATCAAAATTCACCAAGAACACAAAGGGGCATAACTCTCGTCGGCAAGATAAGATTTTGGGCAAATTTGTTCCAAACCAAATTTGATCAAATTGATCCAACCAATCATCAATTAAAATACATTCAAGCATACTTTATGATCCAATTTAATAATTGCATGCTCAATTTCATTTTACCCAATTTCAAGTTTCATGACATACTTTCAAAATTGGGGAAATTTGTTCCAAACAATATTTAATCAAATTGATCCAACTAATCATCAATTAAACATGTATTAAGCATACTTAATCATCCAATTTCATAATTGGAAATTTGGGGATTTTTCGTCCAAATCGAATTCAATCCAATTGATTCCGCAATCGACGTTAAATCATCATTCCGAATGATTTCCAACACTTCCAATTGTCAAAAATCAAAAATCCCAAGACATTAAAGAACATTACATATTCGGCCAAGGAGGAATTTTGGGGAAAAAGATCCAATCCATTTTTTCTTGAAATTGACCATGTCAATCTTCAATTCAAACACAATTAAGCATACAAATCCATCCAATTTAATTTATCATGCTCAAATTCAAGTTTGCCCAAATTTTAGCCCTAACATTTTTCATGCTTTTAACCTAAGCTCTTGATGCCATTGTTGGAGTTTCTAGAGGTCCCAAGATCAAAACTCAAGCATGAATCATAAGCAAATACAACGACGGAAGTGCGGAATACTTACATCGAGCGGTTGAGAGACGATTTGGCAACAAAAACGAACTGAAATTTTGCTCACTGCCCACTGCTCATGTGCGCCCACTGCAGCAGTTTGGTGGTCTGATTTGCGCCATTTTGATCAGGAAAAACGAGCTCCAAGCTTTATCAAAACTTCCTTGCTCATGGGTATACTTCCCTTATCACCTTGGCATGATCCCGGAGTGTGCTAGCACTCTTGTTTTGCCACAAAACGCACTTGCTTCCCTCCATTTTCTTTAAGTCTTGTTCGGCAGTTCACTGCCCCGTGAAACCAGAAAATGGCGTGAGAGAGGAAGAGGAGAAGAAGAGGAGAGAGTTTTTCTTTTCAATTTACTTGTTCCTTTTGTTTCAAAAACGTGAGAGAGAAAATGAAAAGCAAAAATGAAAATGATATCAAATACCAAAATGAATTTTTTTTAGATAAAAAACTCTCCAAAAACGTGTAAAGCTTTTTCCCTCCAAAAATTCATTAAATGCCATCATTATCTCACATTGAGAATAGAGACAATGTATCATCCCATAAAGGTGACTAGATACATCCATCATCTATTCGTGTCAAGTAATGAGATATTGCGATGTGATTTGCGGATTCCACCCGTTTCAAAATACGAATGTGTCCGCAAACACTTTCGGGCTCGGTTTCGCTAATTCCGAATTAACGCATTTCCGTCGCGACGAGAATTAAATAATTACGCCTAGCGAAATCATTATTCACGTCGCTAACGAATTAATTCTAAATTAATTCGCTCGCCCGAATTAAAATCTAATTTTAATTCCGCGTCGAAATCTAATTTTGTTTAATATATCAAATATATTAATTCCTCGATTAATTCCAAATCAATGTTTCTCTCTCTTCAATTGATATTTTATCCTAGATAAAGTGTCTCCGAAATTAATCCCAGATTAATTCTCTCTCTCATCATATTAATCCCAGATTAATATAAGTGCGAGTCATACGTCATCGGTGAATCTTTGGGAAGCGACCCATGAGATCCCCGGATATGTTGGCAGTAAATACGGTCGTCGGAGTATCTGAATCACGTACGTACCAAGTACTACGTTCTACCGATTTACGAGACAAGGTCGACTCCTAGCAAAGCACCAAGTCTTCCCAATTCTCCGGACATATTCTTATAAGAATATTCAGATCTGTATCAAGCGTAGTATACTATTGTATTGTGTATATCGGCCCAGTATCAGATAGTCACGTGCTAGGCCTGGGGCTGGATAAGTGTCTGCCCCGTACGAAGCACATGTCGGATGTCTGGTAACTAGTCTCTATAATTGGATATACATGACCTTGTCATAATATCCCGATGGCCGCGCAGCACTTAAGAGCACTAATACCGTATCCTGCGTGACATCATCTCCACTATGACTGGAGTGATACTTCCGTCTTGACATCACATCCAATACACTACGACTCTCTGATAAACCCAGAAGTGGTGTACACAGAACCGGTTAAAGCCTGTACCACCAAGACCAAAGTCTATCGATTATCGTAAGTATTAGCGATGTAAGTCTCAGGTTAAGACTATACACAGCTACCTTGATTTCGGCCTCCCATAGACACATAGTCATAATACCAATGGGATTCCGAAGGGTCTATCCAGAGCGAAGCTGTTTCCCGTACCATCGGTGAAACACGACCTCCTATCGCACTTGCATAAGTCTCCAACACTTATATATATGAGAACTATGCCGTTGTGCCCTCACAACGCACACAAGTGCAATACTAGCCTATTCCGCATTATCGATGTCCAGTCTCGATAATACTCCGGCTAGGGATATTTAATGATTAATTCTTCGGGGACTGATACTGTCTCATATCATTCTCAGTCCAGGAACTAATCATAGGGACCTCTCTTCATTTATATATATCTATGGTGATCTAATCACAAATGATGAGAGTGCAATTTCCTTGTCACATAGTTAATTTGCTACAACAACTCAATGATCTGTGCAAATAGTGACGCTATGGGTCATTTTGTCCAACATTTTTGTCCTGAAAAATTTAACGAGGACGGTACCCGGATGAATTTTCATCCCAATTTCATAAACGAGACAAGATTAGGATTGACAAATCATGTCTCATCCCATTCTGTTGCAATCTTATCCATATCAACTGGATAATTGCCATCCTTAAATTTAAATAAAATCTTACTGATTTCTGGAAATTATACTCGGTGCTTTTATTATAGAACTCATGTTTTTCTATTTAACCCAAATCAGTTTAAAAATTTATATTTACTCTTGATGTAAATTACTAAAATGGACAAGTAATTAACAAAAAAAAAATTGAAACACACGCACTACAAGAAATTATACTTTTTGTGGCCACTAAATTACTCGTTTTTAGTGGGAAATTTGGTGTTTTTCTTGCGCGGCTTTCTTGTTTTTTATTTTGTTTTACACTGAAAATTCACCTTCATCAAAAACTTCATCTTCATCTTCACCTCATCACCTTAAAAAACCCAGGCATTCAACTTCATCTTCATCTCATCACTTTAAAACACCCACGCAAAACCCACAGGGTTTTGCGTGTTCTTTCATCTTCTCTTGACAACAACCCATTTGCACTTTTCCCTTTGTCGCATTTGTACTAGAAGAAGCTCTCGTTATCTTTCAGGTATGTTTCTATTTCTATTTCTTCAATTTGGGTTTTGTTGACGGTGGATTTTTGGTCTCGGGGCAATCGTGGGAATATCACCTCCGAGGTAATCCTCCTTCAATAGTGAATTTGTTTGGTTATGGGGACCAAAGGCAAACTTAACGAGAGACAGATAAACACACCAATCGACAAAGAGATTTAACGTGGTTCGGTGGATTTTGGATCCGACCTACGTCCACGGACAAGAACAGGATGGTACTTTTTATTACTCCAATACGCTTCTCAGATCTTTTTGTGTTTACAAATCAGAGCTTGATGATTCTGATCACTGATTTTTTATGATGATGCCTTTTACACATACTATGCCCTCCTATTTATAATAACACAGAAATCAAACTCCTATTTGCATAAGAAATCCTAATTGAACTTAGTCTCCTCTCCTTGCAAGGATTCCTAGTCTGATATTCCCTTCTCTTTTCTTATCCCTTTTCGGATTCTGACTTCATTTCCTTGTGAGAGTAGGATAATTCGTTTTATCTTATCCGCAAGAATAGGGTGTCGTCATCTTGAACACGTCTTGCCATCTGGTCGGTCTTCATGAGGTCGGTCATGACAATCTTTTATGCTGAGAGTGTTTCTGCCGACCTTATAGTGCTCGGTAATCCGAATCAAAAATGGTCGGTCTTTACATGTTGTGGTCGGGTCGGCTTTGATGATCTTGACCAGTCAGGGAATTACCCTTCTGTCCTCGTCGTGCTGCCTTAAATGTCATAGTGCCTGAAAACACCATCAACATCTGTCCCCTAGTTCTCGGTTCCAACAAGCGTGCAAGTTGGTGCCGGGAACTATATAAAGAAGGTGTTTTTGATTTGCTCTGTTGGAGGTCGGTCCGGTGTCGAGAAATGTTTTGTTGCCTCTTTTCAAGCGCTTTGTCTTGAGACACGCAACAGTCACGTCCGCTTAAATGCCTATCAAATCAACTTTAGGGTTTCTTCTAAGTTCGACACTTGTCAATCATCCGCCGGGTTCCCGCCAAAAAGGGAACGAATCGACCGTGTGTAGAGGCGTCTTCACAGTGGGCTGATCTCAGCCGTCTGTTTAAACTTGGGAGACCTCTTTTGCAGTCGACACCTGGCGTTCATCCGGGTTCTTCCCTTAGATCCAACGGTCACGAGCGTATTTGCCATGACTATAAGAAGGCGAGGCTTTCACTGTTCCATCTTTTTTCGGCAATTTCTCATTCTTTCCTGAAAACATCTCCGTGATTCGCCCAACTCCGTGTTCTTGAAGTTCAACCGCGGGCTTTTTCTTTTTCTTTGCTGCGAACATAAGGAACGGGCACAACGGTACTGCGCAACCTCCTGCTTTTTCCGAGAAGAACAAGTAAGTCCTCTGAACGACCTCTTCCTTTTTTGCGTTTATGAACCTGTGTTTGCTGTTCATTTTTGAGTGTTTGCTAGGGAAAGATTTATGGTTTGCTGAGTTTTGCCTTAGGGCACTTTAGAGACCACCTGTTTAGCTAACATGGAAACCGTGAGTAGTTTCTTTTAGCTATAGACTGACTTTCCCTTCCTTCTTTGTTTTTCTGGGTGTCAGGGATGTCTGACAGCAGTTTCTCCCTTGAAAAGCCTGCTAAAACCTCAACTCCCCCTGCTGAGGAGCTCTCCTCGGGCTCGGGGGCACCTAGTGTAGAAGACCTTGACACTACCCCTACTCATTCTGAGGTCGAACAAGATTCCTATCATCAGAGGGTTCCTCGGAAGGACCCAGAGGCCGGTGAACTCGGCTCGTCGGCTCTGGATATGAACCGTCCTTCCAAAATAACTGAGGACGACCTCGCCCTTCTTCGACTGCGATATAACATTCCTATAGATATCGCCCTTGAAGTTCCCGGTCTTATGGATCGCGCTAGCCAACCTGACGAGGGCTCGGTGGCATTTATTCCTGCCTTCTTTGAGTGTGGGCTGCGGCTGCCGATTCAACCTTATTTCGCTTGGATGTTGGCCGAGATGGAGATCGCCCCCTGTCAGCTGAGTTTAAACAGTTGGATGATTCTGGCCGGGTTGTATGTAGCTTGGCACCGGGCAGGACTCGGCGAGCCTTCCTTTGAAGAGGTGAAGAGGGTATACCGTTTGAAGGCCAACCCAAAGGCTCATCATGGTTGGTATTACCTTTCCGCTTACAATAGTTCGTTAAACGTTGTCCAGAAGCTGCCTGACTCCAATAAGAACTTCAAAGATCTCTGGTTTTGGGCCACTGGGGATTGGGGACGGACCCTGAGGTCGGATGAATGGGAGATCTTGGTACCGGATATCTTCAGGGCGGGAGGTTAGGAGACCGACCTTTTAGCTTCTCTTTCCTTTATCTTTTCTTTGTTTGGATTCTTACCCTTTTTCTTCTATTCTTCCTAGCCTGTTGGAGGGATGCTCCCAAAGTTTCCCACCAGGTCCGGCGGCGAGTATTCTGGGCTCGTCGGTATGCCGCTCACTGGAGGGAATTGGTTAATGATGCGGCTTTTGTTGAGTCGGGCCTTACCCGGGCTGTCCCTTCGGACGTCACAGGTCGGATAGGTAGATGTCTGCTGGCTGTTTAGTTTGGCTTCCCTGTTTGTTTATCGTGTGTTTGATGTCTTTATTATATGCTCGGGTCCTGATTTCCTTTTCCCCTTTTTTGTAGGTATGTCAAAGAGGCCTAAGTTTCTTGAGAAGTTGGCTGGCACTATGAAGAAGGCCGGCCATGCTGAAACTGGAACTTCCCGGGCACCGGCTGAATCTGTCGCGGTTGGGAGAGCACCTCAAAGGAAAGTTCAAACGGCTACTCGTGATCCATCTTCTCCTGGTGTGCAGTCACCGGGGTCTGCTCGGTTGGTCAGTCCGCCGAAGCCTCTTAGGAAAAGGAGGCGTCAATTTGGGGCTGAGGAGGCTGAGTTGGAAGGGGAGGAGCCTGTGCAGGGCAAGAAGCAGGATGTCGTCGGGGGGAAGAAGTCTTCTGAGGGCTCCTCTAAGAAGCGCAAGGGTTCCGTGATCCTCGGGGTGGATGATTGGGAGAAGGCATCCGGGAGGCTACTTCCCATTTAGTACCGGCTTTTAATGAGTTGGCCGAGGTGATTCCCCCGGGGGAGGTTTCGAGATATGAGGATATCTCTCCGGAAGGTGTGGTGACCGAGATGAGCTCTCAAATGGCTAAGGTAGTTTTATTCTTTTTTTTTTTTTTTTTGATCTCGGTTCTCGGTCTTCCTCATCTCATATCTTGACCTTCTTTATTTTCGTGCAGGCTACCTACCTCATGGCGAAGAATAAGGACCTCATTCTGAGTCTATTGTCCGAGGGTGGTCAGGCTCAGAGACTTCAGAATCGCCTCACAGAAGTGGAGGCTAAACTGGCTGATCGGGAGGAGATGATAAAGAACCTTGAGTCGACTGCTATTGAGAACTTCAAGACAAACAACGCTCTCAAGGCTGCTGCCGGGTTGGAGCGAAAACTTGCCGACACTGCCGGGAGGAGGATTTGAAGGCTGCTCAGTCTGAGATTGGCGTTTTGAAGGCGAAGGTGGCCAGTGTTGAAACCAAATTGAAGGCCAATGATGAGCAAATGGCACGGGCTCGGGATGATCTTGAGAGGAAAGAGGCCGAGCTTGAGGAGAGAGAGGCCGATCTTGAGGACCGAGAAGGAGGCTATCCGCCTTGAGGGGGTTGGTGATTGTGCTGATTTGATACCGATGGTGCTGCCAAGTCTGAACATGGACCCTATTTATGCGGCCATCAGTTTTTGTAAGGGGGATATTTCTGAGGAGGAGTTCCGGAAATGGATCCCTCCTCCTTCCGAGGAGGTGATGGATCCTGACCCGATTCGGTGGTTCCGGCTTCGGGGCTCCCCAAGAAGGACGACTTGATGTTCCTGCCCCCGGCGAGGACTGTCTTGAGATCCCTCCTCCCGTCCCTGAAGCAGAGGTCTCTCACGCTGCTGAGGTTGAAGCTGCAGTTCCTCCTTCTGAAGTCGAGCCGATCCTTCCGCTGTCTGAGCAAGCTGACGAAGAGATTCCTGCTCCTGTGCGGGCTGAATGAGAAAGGGTAACCCGACCGGGGCCCTATATATACTTTAATTTTTTGTAATAACCTTACAAGTTGTATTTTGGCATGCACATATATATATATATATTTCTGTGTATTTCTTATCTCTTTCGCCCTCTTTTTTTTTCTTTATGCTTCTTGTTTGTCTGAATATTCTGAGACCTTTCGGGGGTCAACATGAGCCGGAGGGGCATAACCTGGGTCCGAGCTGAGAAATGAACTTGGACCTGGGGGAATGTTACGTCCCCAGTCCAAAGGGCTGACTCGGTGGGACGTACCCCGACCCCGAGCTGAGAAAGGAACTTGGACCTGGGGGAATGTTACGTCCCCAGTCCAAAGGGCTGACTCGGTGGGACGTACCCCGACCCCGAGCTGAGAAAGGAACTTGGACCTGGGGGAATGTTACGTCCCCAGTCCAAAGGGCTGACTCGGTGGGACGTACCCCGACCCCGAGCTGAGAAAGGAACTTGGACCTGGGGGAATGTTACGTCCCCAGTCCAAAGGGCTGACTCGGTGGGACGTACCCCGACCCCGAGCTGAGAAGGAACTTGGACCTGGGGGAATGTTACGTCCCCAGTCGAAAGGGCTGACTCGGTGGGACTACCCCGACCCCGAGCTGAGAGGAACTTAGACCTGGGGGAATGTTACGTCCCCAGTCCAAAGAGCTGACTCGGTGGGACGTAACCCGACCCCGAGCTAGATAACCAAGTGGCCTCGGGGAACGAAATCCAGCCCCGAGCCGACTATCCCCTGGGACTTATTCAGAAGGGAAGTGAATCAACCTTTGAAGCCCTACCGAATCTGGCATGGGCGTCCCCCTACCAGACCGGCGGAAAACAAAAACAAGTTTCTGGAAAATAAAAAGGCGGGGGTGACTTAGCACCTATCCCAAAATAAAAAACGTTTTGCAAGCATAAACAATAACATGGATGCCTCAAAACAGCGTCCCGTCCGAGGTCTCCAAAACACAATTCTGAATCTTCCAATTCAGTGTCCCGGCGAACCAGGATTCGGATCAGAAGAGCGTTTGAATGGTAAGGGCACATCCTCTACACGTTGGTTCACTGGGGAGCCTGTGTATTGTATGAGGGCTCCTCCTTACCACGCTGGAGCAGGCACACGCCACAGGGGCATAACGCATCCCCGTGCTGTGTCTCCCACAGATCCGGATGATGAATGGATCAAAGAGTGTCCGGGATACTAAGGGTATATTCCTCCTTAGGTCCGGTATCACTGGAGCTAGCAATCGTCACGGGGTGTCATCATCCCCCGTGCTATGCTTTCCCATGGATCCATTACATCGGGTAGGTGGGGATCTAAAGAGTGTCGACACATTAGGGCATGTTCCTCCTTATGTTCGGTGACACTGGAGTAAGCATCACGGGGTATTATCCCTCCCTGTGCTATGCTTCTCACGGATCCTATGTATCGAGTTTGCCCCTGAGGACCCGAGCCAAGAGAGATACTTGGTTCTGGGGGATGTTCCGTCCCCAGTCCAATGAGTATTGACTCGGTGGGACCTAACCCGACCCAAGCTGAGAAAGGCACTTGGACTGGGGGAATGCTACGTCCCAGTCCGAAGGCGACTCGGTGGACTACCCTGACCCCAAGCTGAGAAAGACTTTGACCTGGGGGAATGTTACGTCCCCATCAAAAGGTAGACTCGGTGGGACGTAACCCGACCCCGAGCCGATTAACCAAGTGCCTCGGCGGAACGAAATCCAGCCCCGAGCCGAATAAACAAACGGCCTCGGCGGAACGAATCCAGCCCCGAGCCGAATAAACAAACGCCTCGTGGAACGGAATCCAGCCCCGAGCCGAATAATGAAAAGGCCTCGGCGGAACGTAATCCAGCCCCGAGCCGAATAATGAAGAGGCCTCGGCGGAACGTAATCCAGCCCCGAGCCGATCGAAACATTAAGGGTACATTCCTCCTCATGTTATGTTTCTCAAAGATCTGTGCTCTCTGTTTTTTTGTATGGAGTCGGATGATTCTGGTGTGACTCTGTGCATTTTTGTGGTGGTATCTGTGGTCGGGCAGTTGCGAGTTTTGTGTTCTTTAGCTTTGGATCGTTGTCGTGAGCATGTCCCCGAGTTTTTTTTTTGAATATGGTTTCGTAAAGTTTTATTTGAGAGTGTTTGGAAAAAAGAAAGTTTTTTATTCATGCTCGGGGACATACTGCCCTTCTTACAGCTCTCTGTGGGTCATTTTGAGAGAGGCTTTATGTATTTGGATCCCTGTCCTTTTTGCTGTAAACAGATAGGAGGAAGGGAAAGATTACTGGAAGTATTTCCTCAACATCTCAGCGTTCCATGGCTTTTTTAATCTTGTGCCGTCCAGTCGCTCTAGGATGTATACTCCCGGTTTCACCACTTTTACCACCTTGTAGGGCCCTTCCCATTTGGCGCCCAGGGAGCCCTCCTCTGGCTTTCGAGTATTTAGGGTGACCTTTCTTAGCACCAGGTCGCCCGGGATGAAAGTGCGTGTTCGAATTCTTTATTGTAGAAGCGGGCCATCCTTTGTTGGTAGATTGTTGTTTTCATGGCCGACCTTTCCCTTTTTCTTCGATCAGGTCGAGGTGGTTTCTGATAAGTCCTTCATTCTGTTTACTCTCGTAGTGCTGAACCCTATGGGAGGTCACTCCGATCTCTGCCGGGATGACAGCTTCATATCCGTATGCTAAGGAGAACGGGGTTTCTCCCGTGGAGTCCTTATAGGTTGTCCGGTGCGCCCATAGTACCTCTGGTAGTTCCTCGACCCATAGGCCCTTGCTGGATCCAAGCCGAGCTTTTAGGTTGGCCTTGATGGTTTTGTTTGTCGCTTCGACTTGGCCGTTTGATTTGGGATGGGCTGGTGTGGCAAATCTTAGGGCAATCTGGAGGTCCTCGCAGAGTTTTCTGAAACCTTTGCTGTCAAATTGCTTCCCGTTGTCTGTGATGATGGCTCGGGGAATCCCGAACCGGCAGACGATATTTTTCCTCAGGAATTCCGTGGCTCTTTTCTCCGTTATGGTGGATAATGGCTCTGCCTCCACCCATTTGGTGAAATAGTCTATGGCCACGATGGCATACTTCGCCTGCCCTTTCCCTTGTGGCATTGGTCCAATGATGTCCAGTCCCCACTGGGCGAACGGCCATGGACTGAGTAGCGTGGTCAACTGTTCTGCTGGTTGGTGGTGGAGGTTTGCGTTTTTCTGACATCCTTCGCACTTGCGGGCCACTTCTATGCCGTCCTGGTGCATGGTCGGCCAGTAAAACCTTGTCTTAAGGCTTTGAAAGCAATTGAGCGACCTCCGGCGTGGCTTCCGCAGATGCCCGTATGTATCTCTCTGAGCACATAATTTGCCTCTTCTTCGGCAAGACATCTTAAGAGGGGGACTGAGTAACCCCGTCGGTAAAGTACCCCGTCGATTAGGGAGAATTTGGTGCTTTTGTACCTTAACTTTCTGGCCTCTGTTTTGTCCTCTGGTGTTTCTCCCGTTTCCAAGTATTTTCTGATGGGTTGCATCCATGATGCTTGGCTTTCTTTATCTAGAACTTCCACTTTAGATTCTCCCACGCTTTTTCCCGGATGTAAATCAAGGGGATTATCCTGGGGTGTTCGGCTTTTGTTGAAGAGGCGAGCCGTGCCAGGGAGTCTGCCTCACAATTGTCTTCTCGGGGGATTTGTTCGAAGCTTACATCTCCCATCTTCCCTGTTAGCTTTCGTACTTCGGTCAGGTAGGCCATCATACCAGGCTCTTTCGCTTGAAATGCTCCTTTCAGTTGCTGAACGGCTAACTGCGAGTCACTCCTTACTACCACATTTTGGATCCCTAGCACCGTGCATAGTCTCAAACCGCCCAGTATTGCTTCATACTCTGCTTCATTGTTGGTTGCTATGAAAGCGAATTTCAGGGCGAGTAGGATTTCTTCTCCTTTGTCGCTTTTTAGGATGACTCCCGCCCCATTGCCTTGTGTGCTGGCCGAACCGTCTACGGACATTTCCCATTTGTCCTCGTCTATAGCCAGGGTCTGGGGGTCGGTACATTCGGCGACAAAATCTGCCAAGGCTTGTCCCTTTACTGCTGCTCTTGGGAGATAGGCGATGTCATGTTCACTTAGTTAGTTCTACCGACCACTTTACTAATCTGCCGGAAACCTCTGGCCGCTGCAGAATTTGTTTTAGGGGGTGGCCGGTGTATACCCTGATAGGATGGGCCTGGAAGTAAGGCCGTAATTTTCGAGCTGCCGTAACTAGTGAAAGGGCGACTAGTTCGTGTACTGGATACCGGGTTTCAGCGTCTAAGAGGGCTTTGCTGATATAGTAGACAGGCTTCTGGATCTTGTCGGTTTCCTGTATCAGTACTGAACTTACTGCTCGGTCCGAAACAGCCAGATATAGGTATAATGTTTCACCTGGGAGTGGTTTAGCCAGGAGTGGGGGCTGCACCAGATACTGTTTCAACTGCTGGAAGGCTTCTTCGCACTCTGTCGTCCAGTCGACATCCTTTTTTGCTTTTTGGATTACTTTGAAGAAAGGGTGGCATTTGTCAGTTGCTCGTGATATGAACCGGTTGAGCGCGGCCACTCTACCGGTCAGACTCTGTACTTCTTTTACTGTTTTGGGAGACTTTAGGGCCAGTATTGCCTGGATCTTCTGTGGGTTTGCTTCAATTCCTCGGGCACTTACCATGTAGCCTAAAAACTTCCCTGAAGCTACCCCGAAGGTACATTTTTCCGGATTGAGCTTCAGGTTGTGTTTTCTTAGAAGCTCGAAGGTCCTTTTTAGGTCGTCCATGTGGTTGTTTGGTTCTTTTGACATTGTTATCATGTCATCGACATAAACCAGCATTGTAATGCCGATGAGTGGTTTGAAAACTTTGTTTACCAACCTTTGGAAGGTGGCCCCAGCGTTTTTTAGCCCGAAGGGCATCACTTTATAGCAGTAAAGCCCCTGATCTGTGATGAAGGTTGTCTTCTCTTCGTCTGCCGGGCACATTTTGACCTGGTTGTATCCGGAGAAAGCATCCATGAAGCTCAGTAAGCCTTGACAGGCTGTGGTGTCTACTAGCTGGTCTATGTTCGGCAAAGGAAAGCTGTCCTTTGGGCACGCCTTGTTTAAGTCGGTGAAATCGACACACATTCGCCACTTGCCATTGTTCTTCCTGACCAATACCACGTTTGATACCCAATCCGGGTACCTTGCTTCCCTGATGAGACCCGCCTTTAGTAACTTCTCGACCTCGGCTGCTATTACTTTACTCCTCTCTTGATTGAAGTTCCTTCTCTTTTGCCT
The DNA here is from genome assembly GCA_019454045.1 of Zanthoxylum bungeanum. Lineage (NCBI taxonomy): Eukaryota > Viridiplantae > Streptophyta > Magnoliopsida > Sapindales > Rutaceae > Zanthoxylum > Zanthoxylum bungeanum. The sequence goes on along the minus strand of SKCR01032779.1, from coordinate 188,440 downwards.
GACCGGCTTGCGAGATGAGTCTACTGCTAGGCGGTGATTGATGAATTTCGGGTCGATCCCCGGCATGTCATTGTATCCCCAGGCAAAGACGTCCGGGTATCCCTTCAGGCATTCTAGAAGATCTTGTCGTATGAACTTGCTCAGGCCTCCCCCTATCTTTATATTTTTCCCTGGCCCGTAAAGTTCTATCTCCTCCGTTTCCTCAGCTGCAGCGAGTCGGGCATTTTTGTTTGGCCGGGGCCCTGGTTTCTGTCTTTCTTCTTCTTCTCCCTGGTTCCTTTGTCGTTTTCGGTTGTCTTTTGTGATGCAGAGAGTTTCTCGTGAGAGAGTTGCGAAGCAGCTGCGAGCTGTTTTCTGGCTTCCGCACACAATTCCGATCCCCTCCCGAGTGGGGAATTTCAGTTTCAGGTGGTAGCAGGACATCGCGGCTTTTGTTTTCATCATAAAGGGTCGCCCGACGATGGCCTGGTAACTGCTCATGCAGTCTACTACAGTGAAGTCTGTCATGATCGTCCGGGTCCGAGGATGTGTCCCGACAGTTATTGCCAACTGTATCCTTCCTAGTGGGATGACGGCTGATCCTCCGAAACCGTATAAGGGAGTGCTATCGTTGGTCAGGGTTGCATATTCTACCCCTAGGTCGTCCAGTGCTTCTCTGGAAATTATGTCAACCGCGCTCCCGGGGTCTACTAGGATTCTGTCTACCTCCGACCCGCTGATGACTGCCTTGATTATCAATGCATCGTCATGAGGGAAACTTACTCCTTGGGTATCCTCATCAGTGAACATTATTGGTACCCCGACCGACCTCCCTGTAGCCCTGTGACCTTGCTCTGTTTCTAAGACATCTGGTCTCATTGGGTTCTGCTGTAATCTTTCCTTGACCGGTTAGAGTTTCCGGCCAGTGTTCTTCCTCCTGCGATGATATTGATTTGGCGACCACGTGCTCTTTGTCTGGCTGTCATGACCTCGTGGTCAATGTATTTGTTTAGATACCCGTTTCGTGCTAGATCTTCCATTTGTTCTCGCAGATCTTTACATCCGTCTGTTGCATGTCCTTTGGAGTTGTGGTGTACGCAATAAGCTTTTTGGTTCCTTTTGTCCGGGGGGAATCTTCTTTGGTCGGGCTCTACTAAGAGGCTTTTCCCCTGGATCTCCATGACAATTTGTCCCAGTGGTTTCTTTAGGGGAATGTATGCATCTTCCCCGACCACATGGTTTACTTGGGTCGGCGCCCTTCTCTCTTGGTTGTCCCGGTGCAGTGGTTTGAACTCCTTGTGCTTCGGGGGTGGTCTTCTGGATTCTCTTTCCGTACGGCGGGGGGCGCCTTCTTTTGTGGTTCTTTCTCTAATGGTGCTCCCTTTTCGGGATACTTTCTCCTCGTTCTCTAATAAAACGAATTTTCGGGCCACCTCTAGGGCGGTGGCGTAGTCCGGGGTGTCTTGGATCCTTAGGTGGGTCCATAGCCTCCCGACTTTCAAGGCTCCTTTCAAGCTTTCTAGGGCCTCGGGGGATTCGTACCCTCCAACTTCGAGTACCATATTGTGGTATCTTTCAATGAATATCTTCAATGGTTCATCGTCTCCTTGTTTCATAAGCCTTAGTTCTCCAATCGTCTTTCTGGGGACACAAGCCCCCTTGAAGTGTCGTATGAATGACTTTCTCAGCTGTGCGAAGCTGCTGATGCTTCTTGGGGCTAGGCTTCTATACCATAGAATGGCTGGTCCGGCTAGAGTTAAGGGGAATACTTTGCAGATGGCGTCCCCTGTTACTCCTTGCACCTCCATTAGTAGGACGAAACCTTCAATGTGGGTTTTGGGATCGGTATGGCCTTTGTATGGTGTCATGGTCGGCATGCTGAATCTTTTTGGGAATTTCTCTGACTTTATTTCTTCTGTGAGGGGGGACTCATCTTTGCTGTCCTGGATATCCCCTCTGTTTGTATTGGGGTATACTCCCCATTTGACCAGCTCCTCCCGTAGCCAAGATTTCATGCTGCCGTCTTTGATTCCATGCCGTCTCCTGTGGTTTCTTTTCTTTCTGCTATCTCGGGAATGGTGCTTCTCGAGGTCGGTATCTTCTCGTACTTTTTCATTATATTCTTTTCCTCTTCTCCGGGTGTTGTGAGGGCTATCGTAGGAGGAGTCTGGTGACGATTTGTCATCTTCTCCCTCCCATGTGTGTAGGGTTCCCTCCTCCGGGGTCTGTCGTCTTCACTTGTATCGACAATTCTTTTTCCTTCTGCTATGTCGCTCCTTCGTCGGCTAGTCCCGGCCTCGAATTTTCCATTGTGTGCTCCTTCTATCCTTTCCAACCGGTCTACTATGGTTTTTAGCAGAGTTTGGCTTTCCTCCCTTTCTTTCCTAAGGTTCTCCTCAATCTTTTCCATCCAATCTTCAGCCGAGCTCCCTGATGGTTGGTGGTTTCCGTCTTCCGCCATTGTCTCACTACGCGAGTTGCTTTTTGTTGAGTCCCCACAGACGGCGCCAACTGTTGACGGTGGATTTTTGGTCTCGGGGCAATCGTGGGAATATCACCTCCGAGGTAATCCTCCTTCAATAGTGAATTTGTTTGGTTATGGGGACCAAAGGCAAACTTAGCGAGAGACAGATAAACACACCAATCGACAAAGAGATTTAACGTGGTTCGGTGGATTTTGGATCCGACCTACGTCCACGGACAAGAACAGGATGGTACTTTTTATTACTCCAATACGCTTCTCAGATCTTTTTGTGTTTACAAATCAGAGCTTGATGATTCTGATCACTGATTTTTTATGATGATGCCTTTTACACATACTATGCCCTCCTATTTATAATAACACAGAAATCAGACTCCTATTTGCATAAGAAATCCTAATTGAACTTAGTCTCCTCTCTCCTGCAAGGATTCCTAGTCTGATATTCCCTTCTCTTTTCTATCCTTTTCGGATTCTGACTTCATTTCCTTGTGAGTAGATAGGATAATTCGTTTTATCTTATCCGCAAGAATAGGGTGTCGTCATCTTGAACACGTCTTGCCATCTGGTCGGTCTTCATGAGGTCGGTCATGACAATCTTTTATGCTGAGAGTGTTTCTGCCGACCTTATAGTGCTCGGTCATCCGAATCAAAAGTGGTCGGTCTTTACATGTTGTGGTCGGGTCGGCTTTGATGATCTTGACCAGTCAGGGAATTACCCTTCTGTCATCGTCGTGCTGCCTTAAATGTCATAGTGCCTGAAAACACCATCAACAGGTTTTGTGGGTTTTATAGATCTCGAGACTGTTGTTGAGTTTTTTTCCTCTGAATTTCGCTTAGGGTTTTAACTCTGACACTTGGGTTTTAATTGCTTTTCAATTAGGTTTTCTAGGGTTTGTTGAAATTCGATTTGGTTTGGGTTTATCGGATAATATGGTTCTGTAAATGGGAACTAAAGGTGTTGGGTTGGTTTGGGTTTATCAGACAAGTTGGTTTCGGTTTGTTCAAAAAGAGCCATATCTTGTTCTGGCAAAGTAGCCCTCAATGTTGGAGTCAATCATCTTGTCTTTTGTGTATTTCGTGATCTTATTACTCTCTCAATGCTCGCCCCCATAGCCTATTTTCGTGAAAAGTATGTTATTACCTTCCTACTAGTAATTGTATTATTCATTTTTGTAATCAAAGGTTTGATTTTTAAGAATAAAAATTGTAACTTTGCAGTTTGGATTATTTTTGTTTTTGTTTTTGTTTTTGTTTTTGAGATTCTGTTGTTAAGTGGCACTGTTGGATTGAGAATATTCATTTTAGCTGTGATTCAACTTGTTAGCATCTTAAATTGTAGTGATATGAGTAGAGACAGTCTAAGAACAGCTACAATTATGCTCCTTAATTATATACTTAACTGAGAAATTGAAATGTTTTGCGTATTTATGTGTTGCCTGGGTTTATTAAGGCCCGTACGTCCATTGTTATCTGCACTTATGATCATATTACACTACTTGCTGCATGTATAAAGTTCTGAGTTTTTGTGGTTAATACCCCTAAAATAGAGTAAAGAAATAGATTCGTTGTCAGAAACCACTAGTTGTGAATCCAATCCCATTTCCTCATCCCGTTCAACCTGTAAATCTGGAGAGCTACTTTTGCAAGGATAATCAGGACTACTTGCGAGAGAGAACTCGTCATCTTTTCCATATACATCTACATCTTCAGTTTTATTAACATCTTCGGTTTCATTACCATATTCGGTTTTATTACCTACCAAAGGAATTTCAAGAGATTTCTCTACTGAAACCAGAATCTCCAAAGAGGAGCCCTTCTCATTTAAATTAGCATTCAAAACATCTTCTCTCCTAAGATCAACAGAACCACTGCCTGTTTGAGCATCTCCTTCCTCCTTCGTAACAATATTCTGAGTTTCATCTGCTTGACATGTGTGTTCCCCCTCTCCTCCTCACAACTTCCAACAGATGGCCAGAAGCAACATCATCATCATTCGTGGTGCATTCATTATCACATTCAACAATAGTGGTAGAAGAATTTAATTTATTAATACAATCATCAACCTACACATTATTATCACTTGAACTGAAATCCCCATTTCCCTCACAAAATCCAGCCCCTTCACCCAAGCCCAAATGAAACTGGGGAGTACTTAATTGTACATTCTCAACAGTCTGCTCTGACACTGAGACAGGGGCTATAAGTATATGACCATATACACTCACCAATATGACTCAGAATTTGAACCATGTGATTCCTGAAAAGGCTCAACGTCCAAGTTTTCGTACCGATTAGACCCATAATCTGACATCTCGACCGAACCCTCATCTTGAAATTCATTAAACCTCCGGTCACCATCAGATTCAGTCCTCGGAAGTTTCTCTGCACTTCTTTACTCATGTCATTCTTCTTTCTTGGGCTAACAGGGTAAGTCATTTTTTTGTAAAGATCCATTGTTATTGGACTAGTCATAGCTTCCAAAACATCCTGCTGAAGATTTATCTGGTCTTATTGCTAAGTTTTGAATACCTTTGATTAGGATATTTGGAAACCAACTTTTGTTTCTTATGGGTCTTAGCTACACCAATCCTACTTACGCTGCTGCCATACAACCTTCAATCCCAGTATTCACATTTCTCTTGGCTGTAATGATGGGGTGAGTGACAAATTTCTATATGTCCCTAATTTAATTGGAGGTACAATCGTCTGTGTTTCTGGAGCCCTAATAATGGTTTTTTATAGTGGCCCGGTTTTGTTTGGATATAGTAACCAAGATTTTGTAGCGCAAAGTTAAAAAAATGTAAGGGGTCAACCGGAGCCTGCTGGATGGCTCGTGACTAGTTTCATCGAGTTTGGACTTGATCAGTGGCACCTTGGAGTTTTATGCTTGATAGGGATTGTATGTGCATGGCTACTTTTATAGCCATTCAGGTATTGGTACTTGGATATAGATGAGACCTGAAATGCCATTTCTGAAGTCAAACTATAAAAACTGAGAAGAGAAATTTTTATGCTCAAAAAATGTTCTTTGTGCAATTTTGGGTTTGTAAAAATGTCTCGTTATCTTATTTATGATCATGTATTTGCTTCAATTTCCTAGATCGTCTGCATAAGCATGTAGTTGATTGTAGCAGAAGCCTAGAAAACTAGGTTTCTGCATGCAGCAGAACCCAGAAACTGGTAAAATTTTATTGTGAGGAGGTGTGTTATTTTATTTCATCTTTAAAACTACTTTTATTGTTATTTTATTTCCTTCTATTGTCATATTTAATGGTCATCTTCTTGTGTTTTGCTATTTCTATATTCTTGTGTTTTGATATATTTGCTTAATAAATTTACAGTCTGGTTCTTCTTGTTCAAAGCCTGTTGATGAGAAGAAATCAGTCACAAATGATGTTGGTCCAAACTCAATGTGATATTGTAAGTTATGTTTTGATTAACAAAATGGCGAAAAATTCTTTAAAACATATTTGATTGTCATATTTATTGGTCATATTTGTAGGAGTTGTACACTTGCAAGATATGTAATATTGCAGTGAATGGCGCACAAGAATATATGTCTCATATGCGTGGAGAGCGACGTGAGTAACATGTACTTGTTTTTTTAATTAAATATATTTGTTATGCCTATAACACTATTATTACGGAATTTACATTTATATTATACAGATCAAAAGGCTTTGAATGGAGCAGTTGTAGGATCAACTCCAACGACAACTTTGCAGAGAAAAGTGAGTTGATACCAAATTTTAAGATTGCAAAGTAAAGTAGTTTGGTTGTAAATTTTTTTTTAACTTAACCTCAGGACGGTGAAGATAGGAAGAAAAAACTGAAATCACATCGAATCAGTTTCAGATGATATGTTTCGATAACAGTTTTGTGACTTTTGTTTCATATATATTTCATAAATATCAGGTAATTTGAAACACTGTTTCAAAATATCAACTCAAGTTGACTTTAATTTTATTTCTTGATTTTTTCTCAATTCTTCAGTTTTAATATTTTTTTACATATAATTAGTTTTTATTTATCTATTAATATGAGATTAATATATGCTGATATAATTATTTTCATACAAATGCAGGTAACTATTTTGTTGGTTCAAAAAGTAGTGGACAAATGAGAAGTCAGTTCATTCGATGAATGGTTTCGTTTCACCATATGTTCAAAGTCTTTTTTGTAGTTTGAATATAGAATGTAAATTTAGATGTGCGACGAAACCAATAACTTTTTATTTTTAAATTATAACTAGTTGGTCATTTGTCTGTTTTAATGTTGGAACATAATATATTTTTTTCACAGATTTTGAAATATAATTACTCAATGTAAGTTTTTAGTATTTATCTAATTTCGTCACTAAAATTAATTACTTTTAGAGGCGAAAAGAATTTTGCAACTGAAAATATAATTCGCCACTGAAAGTCTACTTTTAGTGGCGAAAATTTTGCCACTAAAAGTCTACTTTCAATGGGGAAATTCATTTTGCCACTAAAGGTGGACTTTTAGTGGCGAATTAAATTTTCGCCACTAATACCTTTTGTGTCGCACTTTTAGTGGCGAATCAGTGGCGAAATATAATTTCGCCACTAATAGTTTTTGTGGCGAAATAATGATCTTTAGTGGCGAAAATTTTCGCCACTAAAAGTCAATTTTGTTGTAGTGACGCATGTGCAGTGTAGGTTTGAAATGATTATTTTTTTTATATTTGTATTTTAAAACGTAAATATCTCCCCAAATATAAAGTGTTTCATAAAAAATTACATATTATTGATTTAAAAATCATAAGCTTTAAAATAAGACATGTTGTCGATATTTTTCGATTAAAAATGTAAAAAAGAATAATAATTTCAAATTATCTATTTTCAAATACTCATATATCTTTAATAAAGACTCTAAATCAAAACCTTTAAAAATATATATACGTTTAACATACATACCTAACGCTTTCATCAATAAATTTCTCTCAAATTCGGACTTATATATGGTCGAAATTAGCCATAAATTTATCACATCACACATACTTCACATTGACATTTGTTATAGTCAAATTTTTACCTCAATCATAATGGTAATTGAAAGTTGCATTATGTGTGCCTGTGTCACATTACTTATCTTCATTCATATTATTCATTTCAATCACATTACTAGACCCGGCCGGCGGTTCGGTTCTGGTTCGGAACCGAACCGAACCGGCCGGTTTCCGGTTCCACACTTAAGTGGAACCGGAACCTGGAACCGACTGGTTCGGTTACGGTTCCGGTTCGGTTCCAAACCTTTTTTTAAAATTTTTTTGAAAATTAATTAAAATAAATGAGATTAATTTTATAAATAAATAAAATGATTACATTGAAGAGCTTGAGCTTAAATTTTTAAAAATTTAAATTGCTTACGTATCCTCCAAGGGTGAGAGGAGTCAAAGCTCACGTAGTTCCATTACAATTTTAAGACATATCCCCTTTGTAAATTACAATTTTACAATTATCAATCATCATTATCAGTTGATCCTTCGGCTCCGGTTCCGCTTGCACTTGTTGTTGCACTTGCAGATGCATTATCGAACAAATTTCAAAATCATCGGGGTCATCTTCTTGTTGTCTCAGATCAGCTCGAGTCCAATCATCCACACAAGTTGTTGTTTCTAGAGTGCTTGGATGTAATGAAGATCGCTTAGCTTCCAATATATTGCCTCCCAAGCTGAAGGCTTGCTCAACCGCAACGGTGGAAATAAGTGCTGCCAATATCTCTTTAGCAATAATTGATAAAACATTATATATATTTTGATGTCGGTTCCACCATTCAAGGATTTTAAATTTTTTACTAACTAATCTTTCAGTAGAAAACTCGAAATTTGTAGATAAATAATTATCTAATTCGGGGTTATTAGTTGTCGTATCCCTAGCTTTTTTATTTCGTTGTAATAACCAACGATCTCCTGCGCTAAGTCTTGTTTGAATTACCGGTTCGCTACTACTAGATTCACCTAATGTTCCTAAGTTATATCTTACAATATAATCATTAAATAAATCAATTAAATCATTTCTTAATTTCGTCATTATTCTTGTAATATCAATTTCAGTTAATATTCCTAAATAACCATAGTCAGCTTGTAAAGCACCATTCAAACCTTCTAATTTAAATCTAGGATAAAAAACAGCAGCAATAAGATAAAGTAAAGAATTTCTCTAAAATAATGCAACCATTTTACCTTCATAGCAGTAATGGCTTCGAACAAAACATAATCATTAGGATCGCTACTTTCAGCATGTTCATCCAAAGTACCAACAATATTCAAACTTTCAAGAACAAATAAATGTGATGTAGGATAGTAAACACCGCTAAAAATTAAAGTAGCGTCATTAAAAACTTTTAAAATATCTAAAAAAATTTCACAAATATCCTATTGACTAGGATAAAGTGTGATATTTTGAACATGTTGAGAAAAAAAACTACATAATGCATCTTTGTATTGAAATGCTTGACATAAAAGAAAATAAGTTGAATTCCAACGTGTTGGAACATCTCTTGAAAATTTAATCGGTTTAATACCATTTATTTTACAAAACTTCGTCCATTCTCTCCTAACTTGAGAATATGACCAAATACAGTTAAGTGCCGTTTTAATTGGATCAAGGAAAGGTGATAATAATTTTAGACCGTCTTGATCACATAAGTTAAGGACATGACATGTACAACGAATATGAAAAAATTGACCCCCTAAATTTGGTTGACATAAGGATTTTAAATCATTGATGGATGCAGTATTTGCAGATGCATTATCAAATCCAATTGTTAAAATTTTGTGCAGTAAACCATATTCATCAAAAATTACCTTCATCATTTCTATAAATATTATGTGCAGTATGTTGGTCATCAAAAACTCCAAATGCAATAAGTCATTTTTGCATGGTAAATGATGCATCAATCCAATGACAAGTCACACACATGTATGAGTGTGTTTGCCAATGGTCACTCCAAATATCAGAACATATAGAAATACGACATTTCATCTCTTTAAATATTTCATTTAAAATAATTTTACCATCATTATATAATTTAAAAATATGACATTTTGTTGTGTTTCGAGTCATTCTACATGCAGAAGGGTTTAAAACATTATGCACGTAATTAGTAAAATGAAATTTTTCACCAAAGCTTAAAGAAAGATGTGCCATACAAGTAAATTTCGCAAATTCTTCTCTATTTTTTGCATCAGAATATTTAAATAAATCTACAGCACTCGTACCTCTACTAGATGATGCGTACCTGGACATTTGAGTTTGCGTCGTATCAATGCCAAGTTCAACCGGATGATGTTTTTCCATGTGCTTGATCATATTGCCGTATCCACCAGAAAATTTATAGGTAACCCCACAATAGGTGCAAATTGCTCGTTGTGTATCATCTTTTAGGCGTTCCAAATGAAAATGAATTTTGAAAATATCCGAGAACCGAGCCTTAACTTATCTTCTCCGTGATTGTGCACCGACACTAGGGCCGCTCTCTTGGGTTGGCATATTTGACATTATATTCTCATATGAGCTTGCCATTTTTCGTTTGAGAAATTAGGAAGAAAAATAAGAAAATTGAATAATTGCGATTTGCGAATGATAACAAATTAACAACTAATTGAATTGAGATTGAGAATAAGATTATAAGAGAATTGTATTGAATTGAGATTGAGAATAAGAGAATTATAGAAAATGAGAGAGTTGAGAATTTGGTGTGTTGAAATAATGAAAAATGAATCATATTTATAGAGTTTTAGAATTTTTTTGATACAAAAAATGCCCCAAATATAACCGTTTTATTACCGTTATTAGGGATATATTAGTAATTTAGATTTTAATTTATAATTTTTTTATATTTTTTTTTTTGCATATTTGGCTAGTAGCCGTTGGGGAGGGTTCCTGTTGGAACCCTACGGTTCCAACAGGAACCCTACGGTTCCAACCGGAACCGAAACGTTGGAACCGTCGAACCGGTGGAACCGTACGGTTCCAACGGTTCCGACCGGTTCGAGTTGGGGTCAAACCCCAACCGAACCGGTCGGCCACGGTTCCGACCGGTCCGAGTTAGGGTCGAACCCCAACCGAACCGGTCGGCCACGGTTCCGGTTCTGGAACCGGAACCAGAACCGGTTGGAACCAGAACCTTCTGGTTCCAACCGGTTCGGTTCCGGTTCCGAACCGGAACCGTGGCCGGGTCTACACATTACTTACTCTCAATCACATTGAGCATAGTAACAATAATATTTTATTTAAGTAACAAAGAATTCAGTTATTGTCATATTTTCACCTACAGTCACAATGTAACTATCAGTTGGGTAATTACAAACCTATGTAATATTATCGACCCTCGGTCACATTAGTTATCTCAGTCATATTGTCAACCTTCAGTCAAATTGAGCATAGTCACAATTATGATCTCAGTCACATTGCCAACCCGAGTCACTTTGAGCACAACCATAATTGTGAGCTTAATCACATTGCTAGCCATCAGTTACACTTGTGACCTTAATCACATTGTCTATCCTCAGTCACTTTACTAACTTTCAGTCACATTCATTACAGTCATATTTGTTGGCCAAAGTCAAGGTCACTTCTTGTTCATCGACATGGATTACGAAGCTTTCCCAGGTCAATGGGTCCCGCTTAACTATAATCATTAAGCTTGTTGAGCCAAAGCCAATGCTTAGTTTTTTCAGAGGAAAAGGTTAGGAAAATATATTGGATATATTGCATATATGTTTCAGACTTGGAGGTCCACCTACCGGATCTAGGAATTGGATGAGATCCAATTAATCTTAGAGATCTACCTAGTTAAATATCATACAGCTTGTTGGCCAAAGTCAAAGTTGTGTGTTATTTAACGAGATCCTAGCCCACTAGGAAACTAGGTTTCCGGAGTACTCAACAGAGGGTTAGAGGCTCGCCGAAAAATAATGGGAGGCCAGTATTGAATTTGCAATTTCGTTCAAATACTTGCCAATACGCGCTTTCAAATTATTTCGTCATTTTATGTATTTATTAGTTGGACTAATATTTTATTATTTTCTTGTAACAGTTGGACTGTACCCAAAAATCGTTAATTGAATAGTTAAACTATTGCAATTAAGATGGCGGGAAAGATCAACGTTATGGACATTATCATGGGCGAAAATGTCTTTAATGGTGCAAATTTTCCTGACTGGGATATGAACCTCAGGATTGTCCTGGGGGCTGATGAGCGGAAAATATATCAATATTTACCGCCCCTTTAACTTAATATTTTGTTTGGTTTCTCGGGTTTGATGAACGTTTTGATGTGTTTTAGTTTATTTTGCAGATAAAATAATATCGGATCTCAATGAAATCATTTAGGACGAAATATGGGTCAAATAAGGGCAATTATTGGACTTGATATTTTAATTTTGGAGATTGGAAACTTGAAAGGGCGTTTTTGACGAAGTGCAGTTTTGGAAATTCCAGTTTTGCGCATCTGTCGTATTTTGGGCATAACATTTTACTCCGATATCGGATTGAGCTGATTCAAGTTCCCGATTAAAGAATACTCAAAGATCTACAGCTTTGAAATACAAAATAATTTCGAATTCTGAAGATTTCATACCCGAAATTGATGAACCATCCAGAAGTGTGTTGTGTGTAATTATTAAAGTCACTTTCAATCATTTTCAAAGCAAAAAATAAATTAATAAATAAATAATAAAAATTATCAAATCATCACCAAACATGATAAGAGATTAGTTGAGCAATTAATAATGGATTTGGTGGAGCAATTAGTGGAGCAATTAATAATTGATTTGGTGGAGGCAAAATTTTGCCTATAAATACCAAGCCATTTCATTTGTAAAATTCATACTTTCTTCTAAGGAATTCCTTAAGAATACTAAGAAGATTGTATCTTGTTTGTTTATTTATAGCTTTCAGTAATTAATTTCCGCTTTCGCACTTTTTTTTATTACTTTTCAGTTTTTACTTTCCGCAATTTACTTTTACGCACAATACTTTTCTTTCTTTAATTTTCAGTTTTTACTTTTCAGTAATTTACTTTCAGCAATTTACTTTCAGCATTACTTTTCAGCAATTTACTTTCAGCAATTTACTTTCAGCATTTACTTTTCAGTAATTTACTTTTAGCATTTAATTTTCAGTATTTAATTTCAGCATTTACTTTCAGCATTTACTTTTCAGTATTTAATTTTCAGTATTTTACTTTATGTCTTTTATTTTATTTAAGTTTTTTTTACTACCCGTAAATATGTGTCTTAACTAAGCCAGTTATCTAGGGTTGTGATGAAATCCAATATCACCGGTTTATAAGGGGTAGATTATAGCTTGGGTAATATAACGATTTATTTATTGAGTCTTAATCTTAATGCTTTTTCATTAACTGGACATTAATAAAATTGAACTGGGAAACTTAAAATGAACTAGACATAGAGATTTTAAGTTTAAGACCTTAGACTCAATAGTCCACGATCTTCCTTGAGGATAGATAACCCTTTAATAGATTTCCTTACAGTATATACATATACCTGTCGGGCGGGGGTAGCCATAATTGGAACTTTAACTTAATGAATCCAGATAATTTGGTTGACATAGACATATGGTTCAATTGGGTTAAACTGGGTATTTGTGTCTGACCATCGACAGAGGCTTACACATAATTTAGTGTTCCAGGTTAATAAATCAATATATTACCCAACTTTAAGATAACCACTTCATCTTTAAAATGATATTAGAAGAAATCACAACCCTAGATAGTTTTTAATATTGAATTTTCTTAAAACCTACTTTCGAACAATTTTATTTACTTATTTTTTTAAATTTAGAATCGTCACCATTTCAAATCAATCAAACAACTTGTTAGATACTAGTAATCATTTGACCTCATAAAATTAATAGATTATATATTAAGTCCTCGTGGGATCAATATTTTTATACTACTTGAACGATACGTGCGCTTGCGTTATACGTGTGTGTTTACGCCGGTCAAGTTTTTGGCGCCGTTGCCGGGGACTTATTTATCTTTCACTATTAATTTTGGGGTTAGATACGTTACTTGTATCTAATTTCTTTTTACTTATTGTTTTTGTTTTCTTCTGTTTCAGGTTCTCAGAAACTACATGAGACGAACCAGAATCTTTGAATTCTGATCGCTTGACCCAGAAATTGAAAGAACCATCAGACAGTTGAGAAGGGAAAGGCGAGAAGGCCAAGAAGCTTTAGTCAACATGGAACCTGAACCGTTGGAGGTTGCACCACCAATTCCCATTCGAGACAGAACCATTGCGGTGGTTGACAGACTCATTTCCTGTATTGTACTTCCTCCCTTACCAGCAAATGCTTGTGACATCAAAACATGCATTCAGATGATTCATCAGTCAGTTCAGTTCTGGGGGAATGCAACTGAAGATCCTAATGCCCACATCAGTAACTTCCTGGAAGTTTGCGGCACTTTCAACTACAACAGAGCATCAGAAGAAGCAATGAGACTGCGTGTTTTCCCATACTCCTTGAAGGACAGAGCTAAAGCTTGGCTACATTCACTACCAGCAGGTTCTATCACAACTTGGAACACTTTAGCCACCAAATTTCTTGCAAAGTACTTTCCACCAGCCAGAACCGGAAAGCTGAGGAATGACATCACATCCTTTGTACAATAAGATTCAGAATCCCTCTGCGAATCTTGGGAAAGGTACAAAGATTTGCTCCGGAAATGTCCTCACCATGAGATTCCAAAATGGCTTCAAGTCCAAACATTCTATAATGGACTTTCTGGAATAATGAGAACCAAAATCGATGCTGCTGCTGGAGGAGCTTTAATGGCAAAAGGAGAAGATGAAGCCTGGGACCTAATCGAAGAAATAGCCAACAACAATTCTTTATGGCCAACAGAAATGAGCATGATCCAAAGAATTGCAGGAATTTATGAAGTTGGAGCCAACACAGCACTGAATTCCAAGCTAGATGTGATTTGCAAAAATCTGGAAACTCTTAACATAAAAGTTAATGGTGGATCCACAAGTTCACCATTTGGAGGAGCACCCGAGTCAGAATCTTTCAACCAATATAAAGAAACGGTGAATTATGTCAATAATTTCAACAGACAGGGGAACATTCCATATTCCAACACCTACAACCCAGGGTGGAGGAATCATCCCAATTTCACATGGAGCAACAATTTAGGGCAAATGAACAATCCACCACCCGGATTCCAACAACAGAACAAAAGCCAGGAACAAGCAAATGAACCAGGAATAACAGAAGTGTTGACCCACTTGAAAAAGTTAGAAGCAAAACACGACTCTCAAGCAGCAAGATATGATACTATGTTTCAATCTCAAGCAGCAAGATATGATGCTATGTTTCAATCCCAAGCAGCATTAATTCAAAGTCAATATGTTTCTATTAAAGCACTGGAGAATCAAATTGGACAACTGGCAAATGCTCAGAGTTACAGACCGCCAGGTACCCTTCCTAGCAATACAGAGCCAAATCCAAGAAACATTGGGAATGAGCAATGTCATGCCATCATGTTAAAAAGCGGTACTGAAATCAACAAAGATGTTGGAGCCAAAACAGCTGCTGAGGAAGTTCCAAAAGAAACAAAGCAACAGATGGAGGAAAAAAGAACAAATCATTCCACCTCCACCTTTTCCTCAACGTCTTCAGAAGAACAAATTAGACAAGCAGTTTTCTCGGTTCCTGGAGATCTTTAAAAAGCTGCATATCAACATTCCATTTGCAGAAGCGTTGGAACAAATGCCCAGCTATGCCAAATTCATGAAAGACATTCTTTCACGAAAGCGGAGATTGGGAGATTACGAGACAATAGCATTATCAGAAGAATACAACGCTATCATTCAGAGGAAACTTCCCCCAAAGTTGAAAGATCCTGGCAGTTTCACTGTTCCTTGCACCATAGGAGAACATGACTTCGGTAAGGCTCTGTGTGATTTAGGTGCTAGTGTTAACTTGATGCCTTTTTCTATTTTCAGGAAATTGCAGATGGAGAGAAACAATGCCAACTTCAGTCTCACTACAACTTACTGATAGAACGCTCGTATTTCCGAGAGGTGTAGTTGAAGATGTGCTGGTCAAGGTTGACAAATTCATTTTCCCAGCAGATTATTGTCCTTGATATGGAGGAAGACGCAGACGTGCCAATCATCATCGGGAGACCATTCTTGGCTACAGGTCGAACCATTATTGATGTACAAAAAGGAGAACTAACCATGAGGGTACAAGACTATGAAGTAACATTCAATGTTTTCAAAGCCATGAATTTCCCAGATGATGAAAAGAAGGAGGAATGTTTCAAACTTGATGTGATACACAGTACCATTCAGAACTCCAATGCAATGCAAAGTTCTACTGACAAACTTAAAACATGTCAATTGCCTGTGGAGCCTAAAGATAAAGCATATTTTGCACTGAAAGAGCCAATTCTTGCTCTAAAAGCAACAGAAGAGAAAAATTTCCACCAGCTCAATGAATTGGAGAATTTCACAATCAGCCTTTTGAGGATGCCAAATTGTACAAAGAAAATGGCAAGAAAAGACATGATGAAAAGTTAGTGCGCATACAACTGGAACCAGGGCAGAAGATACTGTTAAACAAATCAAGGGTGAAATTCTTCTCATGGAAGCCAAAATCACGGTTGTCAGGTCCATTTGTGATCACCAAAGTTTTACCAGATAGAGCCGTTGAGATACATGATCATGACTCCAACAAAACTTTCAAGGTTAAAAACAAGCGTGTCAAGCACTACTGGGGAGAATCATTTGAGCGACAAAAAGAAAGTGTTACACTTTCAGATCCAGCTTAACGTTCGAGAAGTCAAGTCTGGCTGACGACTTTAAACTTAGTGCTCGCAGGGAGGCAACCCATGCAATTTTTGTATATATTGTGATCTGATGTGTTTTATTTTTGTGTGTTTAATTTTTGCAGGTTTAGTCATTTCACGATGGAAGAAGCTCTCGCAAATCTTCACAAGCAATTTCCTTCTCTCCCTCAAAAATCTCTGATGAAAGTCTACAAAGCTCGCTTGGAACGGATGGTTCTACTGATGATCAAAGGTATTCCTAATGACATTCGTTGGGTAATTGAAGCACGAGTCCGATTGGCAGGTGAGTCTTCTGACTCTTTTATTTCACATCTGCCTGGTTTTGGAAGAAGCACCTATGCAAAGAAACGTAGAGCTAAACAAATGGGTGTTTGTTACAAATGTGCATGCTGGAATTGCAATACTCGTTGTCGTTCTTTAGGAATGGTGTCTGATAATTGCGAAGGCAAAATTAAATTCATTAGGGATGGGTTGAGTAAGGAGTCTTTAGATGATATATCTTTAACTCTTGAGACGCATCCCAGTGGATATGTTCACATAGCCATTCGCAAATTACATACACAATTCCAAAAAGAAAGACAACAATTAAGTCTTGGGAATCTGACTCAAAAAGACCATGTTTGCCAGTTTATAAGAAAATTGGATGGGAAGCTTGTCCCTGACGCATAGACGTCAATCAAGCCGTTACTTTTCTTGTAAATATTATATCTCTTTGTCTTTTCTTAATAATTGTGATTTGTTTTGTTGTTTTCTTTTAATTTTCTCCGACAGGATCCAGACCTTTTTGACTATCACGATATTATTTCGCTACTAATCGTCCTCTGGAAGATACTTGTGCTATTTTTACTCACCCTTTTCAGGTACTATAAATTCATCCCGTCATTGCACGTTTGAAGGCATCCAGAGTTGAGAAAGAAATACTATAAAAAATGGAAGCCACTTCAAGAAGACGAGTTGAAAACATCTGTGTGTTTTGCGATAGTAGTGTTGGTGTTAAGCCACAATACGTAGAAGCAGCACAAGAATTGGGTCGAGTCTTAGCTGCAAGAAATATGCACTTAATATATGGCGGAGGCAATTTTGGACTTATGGGATCGTTTCAAAGGTCGTACAAGAAGGAGGCAGTCACGTTTTGGGAATCATCCCAAAACTCTTGGCAAAAGCAAATCTTATTGAACCATCAAACGGAGAGGAACTGATTGTGCCAGATATGTCTGAACGACTGGTAGAAATGATTAACCGTGCTGATGCTTTTATTGCTTTGCTAGGTGGCTGGGTACATTAGAGGAAATTTTTATTGTGCTATCTTGGGCGAATCTGAACATACACTAGAAACCAATTGGGCTGTACAATGTTGATGGATTTTATGATTTTCTTTGTGTTTTTCTTGATGATGCGCCGGAGAATTGGGTTCGTGTCAAAACCTTGAAATAACTCCTCTTTACTGCCAGAACTGCTCCGGATCTAATTGATCAACTCTTAGCCTATGAACCACGAGTTGACCTATCTTTTCAAAGATAAATTGGTCCGAGGACGATAGTGGTAAGAGGCGTCGTGTTAATCTGGATCTTAACCTTTAATTTCCTGTAGAATTTCAGCTAACCAGGTATTATTTTCTACTCTCTTCTACTTTTTAAGACACTGGGGACAATGTCTCATTTAGGTTTGGGGGAGGGAATTAGTTGATCAGTACCTTGTTTTTAGTTTGTGTGTTGTTTTTATTTTTAGTCCAAAATTTTTCGAAAAATACAAAAAAGTTGAAAAATTTTCAAAAATTACAAAAATATTTTGCGTTTTTGTGTTTTTATTTTGACTAAAAGGGTGAAATTGGTAAGAGATAGCTGAGTAAGGAGTTTCCACTCCTGAGACGTATCTCAAGCCTATTTTCGAAATAAGTTAATTTTGTTTATTTCCTTTTGAATTATTTAATTTGTGAATTCTCCATAAAACGGACTAAAATGGATCTCCATATGCTCAGTTGACAGGTATTATCAACATATATAGTAACATACGGACATGAGCTAAAATTGAAAAGTTTGTAATATTCAGTGCTCTAGTTTAATTAGATGAAGCATCTCAAAAAGCAATGGAGTAAAAAAAAAAAAAACGTCCGAGATCCGAGTTATTAAGTCTGTAAGGGTGTTTTAACACCTAGTGCCCTAAAACCAACTGGTTTGGGAGTCACTGGCCCAAAGCTCGTTACATGGATCAAAGATGCTGCAAAAATATATATATCTGAAGTCTGAGTAATTAAGTTCGTAGGGGTGTCTTAATACCTGGTGCCCTAAAGCCAACTGGTTTGGGAGCCACCGACCCAACACTCGCTACATAGATGGAAGATATTGTATATAAATAAAAAATAGAGAAAAATCAAAGAAAAGATCTGAAAAATTATTCCATTGCTACAAAAAGGTGTGAAATCTGATAGAACTTTAGGACAAAAATATTACTCTCTTATCAACTACACTTATGACTGTTGTGGGAAAAAATGAGTTGATTAATATTTTGTCGACTGTGTATATGGAGAATGGTAAAAATAATCGGAGAATTTACTTATTCGGTAATTTAGAATGAAACAAAATAACTATTGATTTGAAGTAGAAGTTTCACCTGATTAGTTACTAACTTCTTTATTCTATTTTCTCTTGTCTTTTTGCTTTTGTGTGCATTAGTTTCACTACCTTTTTACTTTTGTAAAACGTTTGTGGGTATCGTTGCTGTAAGCCCTCACGAGACTATAACTCGTCCACTAGGGACACCTAGGGGTTTAAAGGCTTGTTGCATATGCTAAATGCAACCGTGATCCCTACGAAAGTGGCTTAGTTTAATTTTAATTGTTTCTTGTATTTTATTTTATTGTTTTGCTCGAGGACTAGCAAAATGTTAGGTTTGGGGTTGTGATGAGCGGAAAATATATCAATATTTACCGCCCATTTAACTTAATATTTTGTTTAGTTTCTCGGGTTTGATGAACGTTTTGATGTGTTTTAGTTTATTTGTGCAGATAAAATAATATCGGATCTCAATGAAATCATTTAGGACGAAATATGGGTCAAATAAGGGCAATTATTGGACTTGATATTTTAATTTTGGAGATTGGAAACTTGAAAGGGCGTTTTGACGAAGTGCAGTTTTGGAAATTCCAGTTTTGCGTATCTGTCGTAGTTTGGGCATAACTTTTTACTCCGATATCGGATTGAGCTGATTCAAGTTCCAGATTAAAGAAGACTCAAAGATCTACAGCTTTAAAAGACAAAATAATTTCGAATTCTGAAGATTTCATGCCCAAAATTGATGAACCATCCAAAAGTGTGTTGTGTGTAATTATTAAAGTCACTTTCAATCATTTTCAAAGCAAAAAATAAATTAATAAATAAATAATAAAAATTATCAAATCATCACCAAACATGATAAGAGATTAGTGGAGCAATTAATAATGGATTTGGTGGAGCAATTAGTGGAGCAATTAATAATTGATTTGGTGGATGATTTGATGGAGGCAAAACTTTGCCTATAAATACCAAGCCATTTCATTTGTAAAATTCATACTTCTTTCTTCTAAGGAATTCCTTAAGAATACTAAGAAGATTGTATCTTGTTTGTTATTTATAGCTTTCAGTAATTAATTTCCGCTTTCGCACTTTCTTTTCTTTACTTTTCAGTTTTTACTTTCCGCAATTTACTTTTACGCACAATACTTTCCTTTCTTTAGTTTTCAGTTTTTACTTTTCAGTAATTTAATTTACTTTCATCAATTTACTTTTCAGCAATTTACTTTCAGCAATTTACTTTCAGTAATTTACTCTCAGCATTTAATTTTCAGTATTTAATTTCAGCATTTACTTTCAGCATTTACTTTTCAGTATTTAATTTTCAGTATTTAATTTTCAGTATTTTACTTTATGTCTTTTATTTTATTTAAGTTTTTTTACTACCCATAAATATGTGTCATAACTAAGCCAGTTATCTGGGGTTGTGATGAAATCCAATATTAACGGTTTATAAGGGGTAGATTATAGCTTGGGTAATATAAAGATTTATTTATTGGGTCTTAATCTTAATGTTTTTTCATTAACTGGCCATTAATAAAATTGAACTGGGAAACTTAAAATGAACTAGACATAAGGATTTTAAGTTTAAGACCTTAGACTCAATAGTCCACGATCTTCCTTGAGGATAGATAACCCTTTAATAGATTTCCTTACAGGATAGACATATACCTGTCGGGCGGGGGTAGCCATAATTGGAACTTTAACTTAATGAATCCAGATAATTTGGTTGACATAGACATATGGTTCGATTGGGTTAAACTGGGAATTTGTGTCTGACCATCGATAGAGGCTTACACATAATTTAGTGTTCTAGGTTAATAAATCAATAATTACCCAACTTAAGATAACCACTTCATCTTTAAAATGATATTGGAAGAAATCACAACCCTAGATAGTTTTTAATATTGAATTTTCTTAAAACCTACTTTCGAACAATTTTATTTACTTGTTTTTTTTAAATTTAGAATCGTCACCATTTCAAATCAATCAACAACCTGTTAGATACTAGTAATCATTTGACCTCATAAAATTAATAGATTAGATATTAAGTCCTCGTGGGATCGATATTTTTATACTACTTGAACGATACGTGCGCTTGCGTTATACGTGTGTGTTTACGCCGGTCAGGGGCCGAGAAGGTGCTCTATACGATAGAGAGACCTCTCGGGCCTAAGCCCGAAATTGACCAGCCGCTTGAGCTTGAGCTTTGGAAGACTCATAGCGATGACAACTCAACTGCTCAATCTGTCATGCTAGCTACAATGACCCCTCAATTTTGTCGCCAGAACAAGGGATTGGATCTCTATACTATGATGGAAAAATTGAAGGACCTTCATCGATCTAACCTTAGATCGCAAAGGTATGAATTGCAGAAGGAGCTCTTTCGCTCTCGAATGTCAGAGGGTACATCTGTCGAACACCATGTGTCGCAGATGATTGCTGACATCGAACAGCTGGTTCAGCTAGGCATAACCTTTTAGGCTGAGACTTCTATAGATTTGATCTTGCAATCTCTTCATGACAGCTGGAGCGGGTAATTTAATTAATTAATCAAGCTTAATCATTTTCAATTCATGTCCAACATAATTGAAGCAAAATCAACTCTAACATGCTTCTTAAGTCACGGCAATATGGGCATTTATATCCGATTTTGATTTCAATCCAATTAAATCACAAATCAACATACTCATGCATTTTAAACACATCCAATGGTCTAAAATTCAAAAATCACCATGAGATTAGGGCTCCATCACATTCGGCCAAGCCATTAAATTTGGGGAAAATTAATCTAATCAATTTTTCATAAAATTAATCATGCAGAACTCTAAGTATCATAATCTAAGCATACTTAAACAATCAATTTGATAAATCATGCTCCAAGCAAATTAAGTATTGGATACTTATGCAAGTGTGATAGGAGGATTGTTGTAGACAACATGACCTGGGCCACGCTGTTCTAGGCTCGCGACCTAGATGGGAAGTACGAAATAACATGGAGTCGCCACCCGGTGTGAACCGGGATAAAGATTTAAGGCCGCACTCACCCCTCGCAAGGGAAGACCTCAAACCGTTGGGTTCGGAATGGTCCCTTACTTATGTCACTTGTGATGATATAATTTGTGCAATGAATCAACCAAGTCTACTCAATAATCATGCTCAAGGGTACTTAGAACTAACATGCCTTCATCCAAATAACTCCATGCAATGTAACACAACGAGCATATTGAACCATTAAATCAACATGTATAAATCATTATCCTAACACATCGTAAACTAATAATATGCATAAGGAACAACCTAAATATGCTTTAACAAATAAATAACAAACTAAATTAAACCATGCTTTAAATAATAAACGAATAACCTAAAGACTATAACATGCTCAAATATAAATTTGGATGAGACGAGATACGTGTATCTTAATTGGTACGTGGCATTGTATCCCGAGTGCAGACCATACTACCGTCCATTCGGAATCGGCTATAGAATTTACGTCCGGGTTTCCATCCGATATAGCACAAAAGGGAACACAATATCTCGTCTAACAATCACATCATGCCTCAAACGACTCTCATGCAATTATATATCAAAATAAATAAAACAAAAATAAAGAAGATAAGTAATAAATAAAAGGGCCCTCAGGTCTAACCTCTTTTGTCGTCTCTCGAAAGTGCGTCACACGGCCGTCGGAAGGGTAGATGCTTTGCAAATTTTCTGGTTCACTAATCCAACGCTTTTCCTCGCTGTTCCGCTATTCGGGCTTCTGTTTTCACTCCGTTTTGCTGCTATTTTCAAGGTATTTTCTGGTCACTGTTTTAAGGCAATTTATGGATTGTTTTGGTGTCTGTTTTAGGGGTTAAGGGGCTGTGATTTTGGTGATCTTTAAGAGGAATTCTGGGCAGTTTTTTGTGCAGTTTTGGGTCAGTTTCTGGACTGTTTTGGGTGTATAATGCAGTGTGATGTGCGACTATATGGAAAGGTTTTTGTGCGGCAATATAGGGCAGTGGAGGAGGGTTATTCTCGGCAGTGAAGGGCTGTGCAGTGGGCGGTTTGGGCGTAGACCACTGGCAGGTTGGGTTTTGGGCTGTTTTGGCGTGCGTTTGAGGGGGATTTTGGGGGTGTTTGTGAGGCAGTTCAGGGTCTGTTTTAGCGTGATTTTGGGGCTGTGTTGAGGGGTTTATTCAGGCATGAACTGCTTGCTGTTTGAGTGTTGTTAGGCGTGAGGATTGGCTTGCTGGATTCGGCTTATGGGTTGCTTTCTTTTGCTTGTGTTTTGCTTACGTGAAGCCTCTAGGGTTTTTGCTCACTGGTCACATTTGGCTGGGTGCTCGGCAGGTTTCTAGGTGTCGTGTTTCGTGTGTAGCTGGTGGTTTAAGGTTTGATTCGGCTTGTGTTTGTTCCCTTTGTGCTCGGCATGGCAGATGGTGTTCGATGTGCAAGAGAATGAGAGCTGTTCACGTAGGGGATTTGTTGAAGGGCTATGGTCTGTTAGCTTTAGGGGACGTGAACTGCATGAAGAGTGAGAGGAGATGGGCGTATCTAGGTCAGCAGTGTGTGAGTGCAGTTGTATGGCCTGGTGCTGAGAGGGTCATTAGGGTTTACGTGAGAGGAGAGCGTGAAGCAGTGGCTATGTCGTGAGGGGCTGTTGATGCTTGAGGCAATGTGAGGGGGGCTGTTGATGCGTGAGGCAATGTAGGGGTTGTCGATCGCGAGAGGCGAGGGGTTGTTAGGGTGTGTTGCTTGTTGATTCTACGTGGAGAAGGGGACTGCGCGAGTGAAGGCTGGTCTGATCGTTTGTGGAGGGTTTAGGGTTATTCTTTTTTGATGAGTGTCGTGAGTCTTGTTGAATAAAGGGAAGCTATGTCGTGAGACAGAGGCAGTGAGTGGGGGGGGCTGGGCAGTGCATGAGGCCGTGAAGTGAGGGTGCTGAAGGTTTTGAGTGCGTGAATGGCAGCTTTCGTGAGTGACTGTGCGCTGGATCAATTGAGGAGAGGGTTGGAGGTGCTGCGTGGGGGCTCTTGGTGGCTGCCGAGTGAAGGGTTAGAGCTGTCTTTTGTTTGGCCGAGTCAAGGGAGTTTATTGTTGCGTGAAGCTTTGTGGCCTGTTGATCGTGAGTCTGTATTAGGGTTTGTGTGTTGTTTTCGAGTGAGGGATCGTCAAAGTGAGAGGAGGCCATGAGTTTTTTTTGAGAGAGAAGGAGATCTATGGTTAGATTGTGTTATGTTTATATAGTAGTGCATGACTAGGGTTTGTGCATGGATTTTAAAAGGAAACAAATCAATTAATTAGGGATGGATTTTATTTAATTTTAAAGGGGAAATTATAATGTATTTTTGGTGGGGAATTATTTAAATTAGGTGATTGATTTAATTTAATTAGGTTTAATAATTAGATTTAGTTTAATTGGATTTTAATTAGTTATTAAATTTAATTTCAATTTAATTAGTTTTGGTTTAATTGGTTATAATTGGTTTTAATTTAATTTAATTTAGATTTCACTTAATTTGTTAATGTGATTTAATTGTTTTAATTATTTTCGAATTGGGTTTGGTGTGTGTTTTAAAACGGAGGTCCAACAAGCGAACCCGAAGCGAAACAAGCGAGTTAAATCCGACCAAATGCTAATTTCCAACTTTACCCTTCCGACGTCCGTTTCCCGCGGCTTTCACAATCAAAGAGGTAGTGTCTCCATACGAGACTCATCATCGGGACTTACATGCAAAAATGCAGTGCCTACAGTTGTGTTTGCCGAACGTACGGAAACAGCTTCGCTCTGGATAGACCCCTCGGGATCCCATTGATAGTATGACTATGTGTCTATGGGAAGCCGAATCAGGGTAGGCGTATTTGGTCTTAACCTGAGACTTGCATCGCTAATACTTGCAACAATCAATACACTTTAGTTTTGGTCGTCCGGGGCTTTAACAGGTTCTGTGTACGGCTCTTCTGGGTTTATTGAGAATTGTAGTGTATTGGGTGTGATGTCAAGATGGAAGTATCACTTCAATCATATGGAGATGATGATCACGTAGAGATAGAGAACTGGTACTCTATTATGTTACAACTATCGGGATAATATGACAAGATCATGATTATCCGATTAAAGAGACTAGTTTCTTGTGATCCGATATATGCTTCGTACGGGGCATACATTATTCCAGCCTCAGGCCTTGCATGTGACATCTGATACTGGATCGCAATACGCAATACTACGTATACTATGCCTGACAAAGATGATATATTCCTTAAAGAATATTTCTAGAGAATTGGGTAGGCACGGTGCTTTGCTAGAAGCCAACAATGTCTTGTAAATCGGTAAGAACGTGGTACGAGGTACGCACGTATTCAGATAGTCCGAAGACCGGATTTACTGCCAACATATCCAGGGATCTCATGGGTTGCTTCCCGAAGGTTCACCGATGACGTTTTGGAAATGTTAATTTAACTAATTAATTATGGCTATATACTTTAATTAAATAAATTGTGATATTTGGAATATTGGAATTTAATTAATTAGGCTTAAATTTGGAATTGGGCTAAAATTGTTATATTTGGGCTTAATGGGCTTGGTTGGGCCAAGTTGGTTTAGGACAATTGGATTGGATCCAAATTGGGCCTAAAACCATTCCATAAAGTCCAAATATAATAAATGGGCCTTTTAAATTTAATTGGGCCTAATGAGCTGAAATTAATTTTATGGCAAATATGGTGATTCCTTTATTGGGCCTTGGCATGTGGGTTTGACCCATATTGGCCAAAGCCCATGCCTTATGAATTAATTAAAAGCCCATTAGACTTTAATTAAATAAACATTGGATGTTAATTGGGCCTTTGAGACCCATTAAGATTAGATTTAGAATCTAAGTCGTAAAGGCACATTAATAAAGTGTAATTATTTAATTTAGAATTAAATACGAATTAATATTGAATACAAATTAAATCGGATTTAAAATTATAGTTCGATATAATTCAAGAATTCGCACTTTGAGTACTTATTCTTAAACGAGTTGGACTCGCGTAAATCAAATCGTTGTTTGAATATTGGATGATCACTTAATTCAAAGA
This sequence comes from Zanthoxylum bungeanum, assembly GCA_019454045.1. Taxonomy (NCBI): domain Eukaryota; kingdom Viridiplantae; phylum Streptophyta; class Magnoliopsida; order Sapindales; family Rutaceae; genus Zanthoxylum; species Zanthoxylum bungeanum. The sequence goes on along the minus strand of SKCR01032779.1, from coordinate 162,514 downwards.
TTAATTAATTGGATTAGATTGATTGAATAACATGCTTTGTGTGAATACATGGATGTATTGTATAAACAATATTTGTGACCTACTAACCTTCAATCACATTTAGTATTATTATATTTGTGACCTCCATCATATTGTAATTGTATTTTTTACCTACAATCACAAAAGACTGTTAATTAGGTGTGTGGGTTAGTGTATATTTTTAGCCACAGTCACAATGTGATTATAATTGATTTCATCTGCACACCAAAAAATCAAAGAGTAATTAATATTTAATATGTATTTAAAATAAAAATAGGTACTTTCAAAATACAGCACCTAAAAAGATGATAATGGATTAAAAATAAGTACGGAATCAGCTTCGCTCTGAATAGACCCCTCAGAATCCCATTGGTAGTATGACTATGTGTCTATGTGAATCCGAATCAGGGTAGGTGTATTTGGTCTTAACCTGAGACTTGCATCGCTAATACTTGCGACAATCAATACGCTTTGGTTTTGGTCGTCCGGGGCTTTAACAGGTTCTGTGTACGGCTCTTCTGGGTTTATTGAGAATTGTAGTGTATTGGGTGTGATGTCAAGATGGAAGTATCACTTCAATCATATGGAGATGATGATCACGCATGGATACAGAACTGGTACTCTATTATGTTACAACTATCGGGATAATATGATAAGATCATGATTATCCGATTAAAGAGACTAGTTTCTTGTGATCCGATATATGCTTCGTACGGGGTAGACACTATTCCAGCCTCAGGCCTTGCATGTGACATCTGATACTGGATCGCAATACGCAATACTACGTATACTACGCTTGAAAAATATTATATATTCCTTAATGAATATTTCTGGAGAATTGGGTAGGCACGACGCTTTGCTAGAAGCCAACCATGTCTTGTAAATCGGTAAGAACGTGGTACGAGGTACGCACTTATTCGGATAGTCCGACCATCGGATTTACTGCCAACATATCCAGGGATCTCATGGGTTGCTTCCTGAAGATTCACCGATGACATTTGACTCGAACATAATTAATCTGAGATTAATTAGAAGAGAGAGAGAAAATTAATCTGGGATTAATTACTGCGAGAATTTATCTGGGATAAAATTCTAATATAAGAGAGAGAACGATTAATTTGGAATTAATCGATAAAATAATATATTCGATATATTAAATGAAATTAGATTTCTAAGCGGAATTAAAATTGGATTTTAATTCGGGCAAACAAATTAATTTAGAATTAATTCGTAAGCGACTTATGTAATAATTTTGTGAGGCATTATTTTTTAATTATATTTGATTTAATTAAGTTGCAACGGAAATTTCGTTAATTCGAAATTAATGAACCCGGGCTCAGAATGTGTTTGCGGGCCCACTCGGATTTTGAATTAAAGTGGGGCCCACATCAAGTCACATCACAAGTCAACTTCATCACTTTTAGTTGATGGAAGTTGTTAGTTGGTGATGACTTGTATATTACACTTCCTTATTTTATTTTAAAAGTTGAATGACCTTTACCAAACTTTGAGATTTGGTATATGTTTTTTTATTTTTGGAAAATCATTTCACCTTTACACTTAACACAAAAAAATAAAACTCTCTCTCTCACAAACCCTCAATGTCATGAGCCTCCCTCTCCAAGAAGAAAATTTGTTGCAATTTTTTCTTCAAGTTAGCACTTCCAATGAGCAAACAAAGGTGTTAGGGAAACTTTCCCATTGAGTTTGGAATCAAAGTTCAAGGCTTGGAGCTACACCATTCATACAAAGAGGAGCTTGGAGCACTATACAAATGAGCAAAAGTTTTGAACTTTCCTACATCCAAGAAACCGATCAAAGTGAGTATATTTTCCGCTATCTTACTTTGTGTATTCACATCTTTTATGCTTAAATAGATCATTGGCATGTTCTTAGAGAACCCAACAATGGTATCAGAGCGGGCAAGGCACTGGCTTCACGTATGTTTGTTATAGAAATAAACATGTCTACTTCTAGTTTTAAAAATTGGATTTTTGATTCTAGTTGTGGTACTGATCTATGTACCGATGTGCAGGATCTGCAAATTAGCAGGAGACTGGCCTCAGGGGAGATTGATCTACGAGTTGGAAACGGGACCAGAGTTTTTGTTTTGGCTGTAGGGACTTATATTTTGGAACTGCCCTCGGGGCATGTACTAAATCTATCAGACTATTATTATATACCTAGTTTGACTAGGAATATTATTTCTGTATCTTGTTTAGCCCAATGTGGGTATAATTTTGTATTTAGAAACACTGGGTGTTTTATGTATAAAAATGATATTGAGATATGCAGTGCTGATGTAAATAATGGTCTTTATATTTTGAATATAAATCAATCTCAAACATATAATGTAACAAACAAAAGGCTTAAATTTAGTAACAAAGATGAAACATATATGTGGCATTGTCATCTATGACACATTAACAAGACTCCCATATCCACACTTTCGAAGAGTGGGTACTTGGACGGATTTGATCCAAATTTATATGACGTCTACAAATCTTGTTTATTAGGCAAAATGCCTAAAACAACTTTTAGCGGTAAATGTGCACATGCCATCGAACTGTTAGCCCTCGTTCATAGTGATGTATGCGGGCCCATGTCTAGATAGGCTAGAGGTGGATATGAATACTTCATAACCTTTACGGATGATGCATCACGTTATGGTTATGTGTATCTTATGAGACACAAGTCAGAAACCTTTGAGAAATTCAAAGAGTTTCGACACGAGGTAGAAAAACATACCGGCAAAATATTAAAACATTACGGTCGGACCGTGGTGGAGAATACTTAAGCAATGAGTTTCTTGATTACTTGAAAGAGTATGGTATTCTTTCATTGTGGACTCCTCCCGGAACACCTCAATTAAACGGTGTGTCCGAACGGAGAAACCAGACTTTGTTAGACATGGTAAGGTCGATGATGAGTCACACAGAGCTACCTATTTCCTTCTGGGGATATGCATTGAACATTGAAATACTTATTTTGAATAAGGTTTCGTCAAAGTCTGTTCAACAGACTCCGTATAAAATATGGACATGAAAGAAACCGGGTTTCTCATTCCTGAAGATTTGGGGTTGTTGGGCATACGTTAAATGTTTGGATGGTACCAAACTAGAACCCAAATCGGATAAGTGTCTATTTGTAGGTTATCCTAGGGAAACCAAAGGATATTACTTCTACAACCCACAAGAGAACAAAGTATTTGTTGCTCTACATGCAGTTTTCCTTGAGAATGAATTCTTAAATGCAGTGGTAAGTGGGAAGAAAGTAGAACTCGATGAAATCAGAGTGATACTATTTCTAGCACAAAATCCTTAACGGAACACGAACAATTCATCAGAGATGAGACTGTACCACAATCTTCAAATACAAAAGAACCCCGTAGGTCGGAGAGAGTCAGAAAACAACCTGAGAGGTATGGGTTTCTGATCTCACCTCATGTGGATATTAATCTTATTGAGGAAGACGAACCGGCTATGTATGAGGAAGTGATACAAGGTATCGACTCCGGTTTATGGTAAGATGCCATGAAATCCGAAATGGATTCCATGTACACCAACCAAGTTTGGACACTGGTTGATGCACCAGAAGGTCTAAAGCGTTTGGTTGCAAATGGTGCTGGGTCTCAGAAGAAGACCGACATGGATGGCAATATACAAACGTACAAAGCGAGGCTTGTAGCGAAATGGTATCGTCAACGATATGGTGTCGATTACGATGAAACTTTTTCACCAGTTGCCATGATTAAATCCATTTGAATAATGCTTGCTATTGCTGGATATTTCGATTATGAAATATGGCAGATGGACGTCAAAACTGCTTTTCTTAACGGAAACCTTTTAGAGGATGTTTATATGCAACAGCCTGACGGTTTTTTCGTACCAAAACATGCAAATAAGGTTTGTAAGTTAAATCGATCCATTTATGGATTGAAGCAAGCATCGCGTTCTTGGAACCAACGTTTGATGAGAGATCATAAAAGAATATGATTTTATTCAAAACGAGGATGATCCTTGTGTATATAAGAAGGTTAGTGGGAGCGCACTAACATTCATTGTCATTTACGTTGATGATGTATTGCTTATTGGCAATGAAATTCCCATGCTACAATCGGTGAAAGCTTGACTTTCATTAAAATTCTCCATGAAAGATCTGGGAGAAGCAGCCTTTATTCTAGGAATAAATATCTACCGGGATAGATCTATAAAGCTGCTTGGTCTCTCACAGAGCACGTCCATTGACAAAGTGTTGAAGAGATTCAACATGGAACAGTCTAAGAGGGGACAGTTGCCAGTGTCACATGGCGTCACTCTATCTAAGGACATGTGTCCTAAAACTCAAGATGAGAGAGAAAATATCAGTTGCATCCCGTTCACTTCTGCAGTCGGATCAATCATGTATGCCATGATATGTACGTGACCTTATGTCTTATATGCTTTGAACATGTGTAGTCGCTATCAGGCCGATCCAGGTGATGGTCACTGGGTTGCGGTTAAGAACATCCTTAAGTATCTTAGACGAACTAGGGATGCGTTCTTAATCTATGAAGATGGAGAACTTGAGGTAACTGGGTTTACCGATGCAAGTTTCCAAACCGATAAAGATGACTGGAAGTCGCAATCTGGGTACATATTTTGTTTGAACAATGGAGCAGTAAGCTGGAAATCTTCCAAGCAAGAGACTGTTGCCGATTCAACAACAGAAGCGAAATATATTGCTGCAGCTGAAGGAGCAAAAAAGGAAGTTTGGATCCGTAAATTCCTAATTGGATTAGGAGTAGTTCCATTAGCAGCTAAACCCATTCCATTGTATTGTGACAATAACGGGGCTATAGCGCAGGCTAAGGAACCACAGACTCATCAACGTTCCAAACACGTTCTTCGATGTTTCCATCTGATTTGTGAGATCATACATCGTGGCGATGTGAAGATCGAGAAGGTCGCATCAGATGACAACATTGTAGATCCGCTGACGAAAGCTATTCCTCAGTAAAAGTTTGAGCGACATGTACATAGTTCAAATGTTAGATACTTGAGTGACTGGCTATAGTCCAAGTGGGAGATTGTTGGACAATTATGACCCATAGCGTCACTATTTGTAAAAGACATTGTGGTTTTTGTACAAATTAACTATGTGACAAAGGAAATTGATATTTTATCATTTTGTAATTAGATTACTTGAATATATAAATGATAAAAGTCTGTGTGATTAGTTCCAGATTATAAGATATGAGACAGTATCAATCCACAAAGGTTTAATCATTAAATATCCATAGTCGTTGTATTATCGAGACTGGACATCGATAATGCAGAATAGACTAGTTTTGCACTTGTGCGTGTTATGGAAGCGTAACAACATAGTTCTCATATATTTAAGTATTGGATACTTATGCAAGTGTGATAGTAGGTTGTGTTTACCAATGGTACGGAAACAGCTTCGCTCTGGATAGACCCCTCGGAATCTCATTGGTAGTATGACTATGTGTCTATGGGAATCCGAATCAGGGTAGGTGTATTTGGTCTTAACCTGAGACTTGCATCGCTAATACTTGCGACAATCAATACGCTTTGGTTTTGGTCGTCCGGGGCTTTAACAGGTTCTGTGTACGCCTCTTCTGAGTTTATTGAGAATCATAGTGTATTGGGTGTGATGTCAAGATGGAAGTATCACTTCAGTCATATGGAGATGATGATCACGCAGAGATACAGAACTGGAACTCTATTATGTTGCAACTATCGGGATAATATGATAAGGTCATGATTATCCAATTGAAGAGACTAGTTGCTTGTGATCCGATATATACTTCGTACGGGGCAGACACTATTCCAGCCTCAGGCCTTGCATGTGACATCTGATACTAGATCGTAATACGCAATACTACGTATATTATGTCTGACAAAGATTATATATGTTGGACAGTTATGACCCATAGCGTCACTATTTGTACAGATCATGGTGTTATTGTACAAATTAACTATGTGACAAAGGAAATTGCTCTCTTATCATTTGTAATTAGATTACAAAGATGTATAAATGATAGGTGGTCCTTATGATTAGTTCCTGGATTGAGATGATATGAGACAATATGAATCCATGAAGGTTTAATCATTAAATATCCCTAGTCAGAGTATTATCGAGATTGGACATCGATAATGCGTAAAAGTCTAGTATTACACTTGTGCGCGTTGTGAGGGCATAACAGTATAGTTCTCATATATTTGGGTATAGGATACTCATGCAAGTGTAGTAGGAGGTTGTTTTTTACCGATGGTACGGAAAACAGCTTCGCTCTGGATAGGCCCCTCGGAATTCCATTGGTAGTATGACTATGTGTCTATGGAAGTCTGAAATCAGGGTATGTGTATTTGGTCTTAACCTGAGACTTGCACTGCTAATACTTGCGACAATCAATGTACTTTGGTTTTAGTTCGTCCAGGGCTTTAACAGGTTCTGTGTATGCCTCTGTTGGGTATATTGAGAATCGTAGTGTGTCGGGTGTGATGTCAAGACGGAAGTATCACTCCAGTCATAGTGGAGATGATGGTCACGTAGGATACGGAACTGGTTCTCTTATGTACTGCAGTCATCGGGATAAAATGACTAGGTCATGTTTATCCGATTATAGAGACTAGTTACCAGAGATCCGATATATGCTTCGTACAGGGAAGACACAATTCCAGCCCCAGGCCTAGCATGTGACATCCAATACTGGATCGAAATACGCAATACTATATATACTACGCCTGATATAGATCACATATTCCTGTAAGGATGTTTCTGGAGAATTGGGTAGGCATGGCGCTTTGCTAGAAGCCAACCTTGTCTTGTAAATCGGTACAAATGTAGTACTAGGTACGTACGTGTTCGGATAGTCCGACGACCGGATTTACTGCCAACATATCCGGGGATCTCATGGGTCGCTTTCCGAAGATTCACCGATGACGTATGACTCGCACTTTATTAATCTGGGATTAATTAGTAGAGAGAGAAAATTAATCTGGGATTAATTGCGGAGATATTTTATATGAGATAAAATATTATTAAAGAGAGAAAACGATTAATTTGGAATTAATCTATAAAATAATATATTCGATATATTATACGAAATTAGATTTCGACGCGGAATTGAAATTGGATTTTAATTCGGGCGAACGAGTTAATTTAGAATTAATTCGTTAGCGATGTGAATAGTGATTTTGCTAGGCATAATTATTTAATTGCGTTGCAACGGAAAATTCGTTAATTTGGAATTAGCGAACCCGAGCCCGGGAGTGTTTACGAGCGCACTCGTATTTCGAATTCAAGTGCGGCCCGCAATTCACATCAATCGTCAAATCACTAGTCAATCAATTGATGTGACAACTTGTTACTTGATTAATGTGAATAGTTGATGGAGTTGTTGGATGGCTTAAAGCCTTTGACTTTTGGAAAGCCAAAAATTTGGAAAATGAATTTTGTAATTCATTTAGTGTATTAGATACACAATTTGTGACAACCAACCAACACTTTCTCTCTTCTCTTTCTTCTCTCCATCTTCACGCCCAAGAGGCTGAATTTCTTCTCCAAAACCTTCTGGTTTTACCATCAATGGCAGTGAGAAAATAAGGGTTTTTTTGTGGCAAAATTCCTAAGTGCTAGCAAACATTTGGAGACATACAAAGGTGATAGGGAAACCCACTTGTGAGCTTGGAATCACCACCCAAAAGCTTGGAGCTTGGACCAAAAATGGAGAGCCAAAACAGCCTACTACCGTGAGCCTTGGAGGAGTTTCAAAGGGCATAAAAAGTTTTGTTCTTCACCGCATCGCCTCAACCGATCGATGTAAGTATTCCGCAACTTCTTCATGTATTCACATGTTTGTTTCATCACTTTAATCGATCCTCGAGACCGTAGAATTTCCCAACAATGGTTTCAGAGCGAGTTAAAAGCATGAAACTTGATTTAGGGTTAAAATTAGGTAAATTGATTTTGAGCATGATTTGGTTAAATTTCTTGATTGAGTATACTTAAATGATGTTTAATTGAAGTTTGATTGGATCAATTTCATGAAAATTTGATTGGATCAATTTTTGCCCAATATCTTGGCTTGGCCGAATGGTATGATGCCCTAAATGTCTTGGAATTTTTTATTTTTGATTCATTGGATGACTTGAAATCAATTGGGAACGTTGATTGTGGATTTAATTGGATTAAAACCGAATCGATTTGTAAAAACCCTAATTGCCGAGACTTTAATGCATTAAAAATGGGTTTGATTTTGATTAAATGTGTTGGACATGTTTTAATGTTAATGAGCATGATTAATTAGGCTAATTGGTGTTTTGGAAATATTGATTTGGGTAATTAATTATGTTATACACTTTAGGTTAATTAAATTGTGAAATTGGAATTTTGTAATTTAATTAATTGGGCCTATTTTGGAAATTGGACTTTTAAGGTTGTAATTGGGCTTGGTTGTACCAAGATTTGTTTAGGCAAATTGGTTGGATCCAATTGGGCCCAAAACCATTTCCATAAAGTTCAATTATGACTTAATGGACCTTTAATTTTAATTGGGCCTAATGGGCCTAAATTGATTTCTAGGCTTATGGGGTTATTCCTTGATTGGGCTTTGGTTATTGGGTTTGACCCAAGTTGACTAAAAGTCCATGCCTTAAGAAATTAATTAAAAGCCCATTGAACTTTAAATTAAATTGACATTGGATGTTAATCGGGCTTTGAGACCCGTAGCGATTAGATTTAGAATCTAAGTCGTAAAGGTTCGTTAATAAAGTGTAATATTTAATTTGGAATTAAATAGTGAATTAGTATTAAATACATATTAAATTGGATTTAATTTTGTAGTTTAATTTAATTCAAGAATTCGTACTTTGAGTACTTATTCGCAAAACGAGTTTGACTCGCGAAAAATCAAATCATTGTTTGAACATTGGATGGTCACTAATTATCAGATTAATTAATTGGATCAGATTGATTGATAACATGCTTGTGTGAATACATGGTTGCGATGCATGAATAATGTATATCGGATGGATATTAGATGGGTGGGGCAATTTTGGAAATTGTTGTAATAAATTTAGAATTTATTAATTGGACCTGCGTGTCCAGCCTATTACCTCCTTACTCTATGTATTTCTCTTCTCACATATTCCCCTCAATGTAAATGAGGTTTCTTTAGAAGTGTTATGTAACGGGTAGAAGTAAATACTTGTGCTAGCGGGAGAGAGGAAATGGAGAGATTTGTTCTAGGAACAATGTGTAAAGTATCCATCCGCATATCATTATTATTTATTTTAGGCGCCTTATTATGTGTTTATAATGCATGTTTAAGGGTGTATGATGATGAGACATTAACAAAGATAATAAATTGGTTGCCAATTTGCACGCGAAAAACCCTCACAAAATATTAAGCGTTTTTCCTTCCATTGAGTGATTCTTACTCAAGATCCAAGACTGGCATTGGTTTGTTGGCCAAAGTCAAGGCCTTTGTCCGTCGAGGATGTGTTTTAATCACGAGAGCTTTGTTCCATATCGGTGTCTTGTCCAAGTTGTGATTTGTTGGCCAAAGTCAAGATCACTTCTTGTCCGTCGACATTCATTACGAAGCTTTCCAAGGTCAATGGGTCACGCTTGACTGGGATCACTAAGTTTGTTGTGCCAAAGCCAAGGCTTAGTTGATTCAGAGGAAAAAGGTTAGGCAATATATTGGATATATTGGCATATATAAGATATATGTTTCGGACTTGGATGTCCACCTACTGGATCTAGGAATTGGATGGGATCCAATTGATCTTAGAGATCTACCTAGTTAATTATCATACAATTTGTTGGCCAAAGTCAAGATTGTGTGTTATTTAATGGGATCCTAGCCCAATAGAAAACAAGGTTTCCCGAGTACTCAACAGAGGGTTAGAGGCTCGCCGAAAAATAGTGGGAGGCAAGTATTAAATTTGCAATATTCGTTTAGTTACTTGCCATACGCGCTCATTACAAATTTATAGTCAAATAAATTAAATGTTAGTTGGACTAATATTTAATAGTTGTTTTAATAAAACAGTGGACTGTATTCAAACTATTTCATTTATAGTTGATTATATATTTGGATTATAGTAATCAATATTTGAATTAAAAATTTATTATAGTTGATTTTATTATTGTATTATAGTAATCAATATAATTGAATTTAACCTATTAAATTATAGTTGATTATATAATTGGACAATAGTAATCATTATAATAAATAGTACATAAAATCGTTGATTAAATAGTTGGACTATTAGAATCAAGATAAATTGAAAGATTAGTGTTTAAAACATAATTCTGGGTGAAAAATGTTTTAAACGACTTTAATTTTCAAATTGGGAATAAAATTTCAGGATGGTCCTGGAAACTAATAAGTTACTTTATCTGATAAAATAACATATTAGGCCTAAGCCCGGAGTTGAGCAAATAGTAGAGCATGATCTTTGGAAGATTCATGTGATGATAACTTTAGTGCTTAATCCATTAAGCTTGCCAAATAAGAGTCCTTAATTTCTTAATCAGAACTAAGGATTAGATCCTTAAAGTATGATAATGAAATTGAAGGATCTTCATAGATCTATTCTTAGATCTTAGAAGTACTAAATTGCAATAGTAAACTCTTGGAGAGTTAATGGCTATTCTCAAGGAGACAAAGCCAAACTTTGCAATATGGCAAGAAGCGCAAGGCGTACCTTACTTCGACATCCCAGAAGGCCAAGACTAGGCCGAAGGCTTCTGGAGTGTGGAAAAGAGCAAAGGCAAAATCATTATAATCTTCTGGGAAGATAAAGGACATATCCTAAAATGTCTGCCTAAATTGTGCCAAACGGGATCGCGGAAGCGTGACTGCCGTTTGGACAAAGTAGACATGAGGAATTGAAGAACGGGCAAGGCTCTAACTTCAAATATGATTGTCATAAATATGTTCACTACTAGTATTAAAATTAGATTTTAGATACTTAGTGTGATACATAAATATGTAATGATGTGCAGAATCTGCTAAGAGCGGGATACTGACTTTAGTTGAGATAAATCTGCGAATCGAAAACGGGATGAAAATCGCTGTTTTAACCGTAGATACCTAAGTTTAGGAACTGGCTTCGGGTGTGTACTTAAATTAGGAAACTGTTAAAATGTAACTAGTTTGACTAGAAACATTATCTCTATATCAATGTTTAATCTGTTGCGGATATACCTTTATATTCTAGAACACTAAAGTGTTTTATTTTATAAAGATGATATTGAGATAAACACATTAGATGTGAATAACAGTTTTTATATTTTGAATATAAATAAATCTCAAACATATACTGTGACAAACAAATAGCTCAAACTGATTTGATCAGTTAAAACTTAAATGTGGCATTGTTGTCTGGGACACAATTGAACAAGACTCGTATATCCACACTTTCGAAGAGTGGATACTAGGACAAAATTGATTCTATTCAAATGATGTCTACGAATCTAGTTTATTGGGCAAAGTGCCTAAAACACTATTTACATGGTAAAAGTGTTAGTTCCACCGATCTGTTAGCCCTTGTTCATTGTGACGTAGGTGGGTCCATATCTAGCTAGGCTAGATGTGAATATGAATGTTTCGTGACCTACACGGATGTGGCATCGCGTTATAGTTATGTGCTTATTTTGAAACACAAATCGGAAACTTTTAAAGTTTCGACACGAAGTAGACAAAACAGATCGGCTATAGTATTGAAACCGTCACGGTTAGACCATGATAAAAATACTTAAGCAATAAGTTTCTTAAATACTTGAAAGAGTATAGTATTCTTTCAATGAGGACTCCTTCCAGAACACGTCAGTTTAACGGTGTGTCTAAACGGAGAAACCGAATTTTGTTGGACATGATAAGGTTAATCATGAGTTGCTCTGAGCTACCATTTCCTTCAATGGATACGCATAAACAGTGCATAACTTATTTAGAATAAGGTTCCATAAAAATCTGTTTGACAGATTTCATATTAGATATGAACAGGAAATAAACTGGGTTTTCTTATTCCTGGTGATTTGGGTATGCTAGGCATATGTTTGGATGATACCAAACTAGAACCCAAATAGGATAAGTGCCAAATTGTAGGTTATCCTAGGGAAACCAAAGTATAGTACTTATATAACTCGAGAACAATGTAATTATTGCTCACCATGCGGTTTTTCCTAAGAGGAATACCTATATGCAGTGGTAAGTGGGAGGATAGTAAAACTCGATAAAAATCGGAGTAACACTATTTCAGGCACTGATTCCTTAATGGAACACAAATAGTTCATCAAGGATGAAACTATACCATAATCTTCGAATACAAAAGAACCGCATAAGTCGGAGAGAGTCAGAAAACAACCTGGGGTATGAGTTTCTGATCTCACCTCATAAAAATGTCAATCTTATTGAGGAAAACGAACTGACTACGTATGAGGAAGTGATACAAGGTATCAACTCCCTATTATGGCAAAGTGCCATGAAGTCCGAAATGTATTCCATGTATATCAACTAAGTTTGGATGCTAGTTGATATACCGGAAGGCATTGTGCCTATTGGTACTATAAGTCTTCAAGTAAGACAAACATGGAAGGCAACATACCAATGTACAAAGCTAGGCTTGTAGCGAAAAAGTATCGTTATCAACATTGTGTCGATTACGACGAAACCTTTTACTCGTTGCCATGGTTTAATCAATTTGGATAATGCTTGCAAATGCTGCATGTTTCATTCATGAAATATGGCAGCTGTAATGCCAAAACCGCTTTCCTTAACGGAAACCTTTTGGAGGATGTTTACAATATCCTAATGGTTTTTTCGTACCAAAATGAGCAAACAAGGTTTGTAAGTTATTCGATCCATGGATGGATTGAAGCAAGCATTGTGTTCTTGGAATTATCGTTTTGATGTAATCATAATGGTGTATGATTTAATTCAAAACGAAAATGTTTCTTGTGTATATGAGGAGGTTAGTGGGAGTGCACTGACAGTGATGTCTTATATAATGATAATATGTCATTTCTTGGAAATGATATTCCCATAAATATAATCGGTGAAAGCTTGGCTTTCGAGAAAATTCTCCGTAGAAATTCTTTGGAGAAACAACCTTTATTCTAGGAATAAAGATCTACTGGGATAGATTTAAAGTTGTTAGTACTCTCTGAGAACCCGTACATTGAAATAAATGTACGCGACCTGGTGTCTCATACGCTTTGAGCATATGGATTCACAATCAGGCCAATCCAAGTGATAGTCATTGGATTGATGTTAAGAACATCCTTTAGTATCTTAGAGATCTAAGGATGCTGTCTTAAACTATGGAGAATGAGAACTTGAAGTGACTGAGATCACTACTGCAAGTTTCCTAACCGATATAAACGACTATAAGTCGTAACAACGGTACTACAAAGTTTGAATAACAGAACAATGAGCTGGAAATCTTCCAAGCAAGATACTGTTACCGAATAAACAATAAAAGTGGATTATTGCTGCAGTTGAGGCAGCAATAGAAGCCTTCTGGATTGATAATAATCTAATTAGATTAGATATAGTTCTGTTAGCAGCTGAGCTAGGCTACAGCGCAGGCTAAAGAATTAATGGTCTCATCAACGATCCAGATATATACTTCAACTATTCATCTGATTCGTTCGGATCATACATCATGGCGATGTGATGATCGTATAAATCACATGAGATGATAATCATGTAAATCCGCTGATGAAAGTCTTTTCTCAGAAATTTGATCGAACCGTACATAGTTCGGGTGTAGGACACTCGAGTGACTGGCTATAGGCCAAGTGGGAGATTGTTGGACAGTTATGACCCATAGCGTCACTATTTGTACAGATCATGGTGTTGTTGTACAAATTAACTATGTGACAAAGGAAATTGCTCTCTTATCATTTGTAATTAGATTACCAAGATGTATAAATGATAGGAGGTCCTTATGATTAGTTCCTGGATTGAGATGATATGAGACAGTATCAATCCACGAAGGTTTAATCATTAAATATCCCTAGTTAGAGTATTATCGAGATTGGACATCGATAATGCGTAAAAGACTAGTATTACACTTGTGCGCGTTGTGAGGGCATAACGACATAGTTATCATATATTTGGGTATTGTTGGACAATTATGACCCATAGCGTCACTATTTGTACAGATCATGGTGTTGTTGTACAAATTAACTATATGACAAAGGAGATTGCACTCTTATCATTTGTGATTAGATCACCTAGATGTATAAATGATAGGAGGTCCTTATGATTTGTTCCTGGATTGAGGATGATATGAGACAGTGCCAGTCCATGAAGGATAAATAATTAAATATCCCTAGTCAGAGTATTCGAGATTGGACATCGAATCCGTAAAAGACTAGTATTACACTTGTGCGCGTTGTGAGGGCACAAACGGCATAGTTCTCATATATTTGGGTATAAGATACTCATGCAAGTGTAATAGGAGGTTGTGTTTACCGATGGTACGGGAAACAGCTTCGCTCTGGATAGACCCCCCTCGGAATTCCATTGGTAGTATGACTATGTGTCTATGGAAGTCCGAATTCAGGGCATGTGTATTTGGTCTTAACCTGAGACTTGCACCGCTAATATTTGCGACAATCAATATACTTTGGTTTTGGTCATCTAGGGCATTAACCGGTTTCTGTGTACGCCTCTTCTGGGTATATCGAGAATCATAGTGTGTTGGGTGTGATGTCAAGACGGAAGTGTCACTCCAGTCATATGGAGTTGATGATCGCGTAGGGATACAGAACTGGTTCTCTAAAAAGGTTGCAACCGTCGGGATAATATGACTTGGTCATGATTATCCGATAATAAAGAGACTAGTTGCTCGTAATCTGATATATGCTTCGTACGGGACAGACATTGTACCAGCCCCAGGCCTTACATGTGATCATCCGATACTGGATCGACATACGCAATACTACGTATACTACGCCTGATATAGATCTTTATATTCCTGTAAGGATATTTCTGGAGAAGTGGGTAGGCATGGCGCTTTGCTAGAAGCCAACCTTGTCTTGTAAATCGGTATAAATGTAGTACGAGGTACTTCCGTGTTCGGATAGTCCGACGACCGAATTTACTGCCAACATATCCGGGGATCTCATGGGTCGCTTCCCAAAGATTCCCCGATGACGTATGACTCGCACTTTTATTAATCTGGGCTTAATTTGATGAGAGAGAAAATTGATCTGGGATTAATTGCAGAGATATTTTATCTGGGATAAAATATCAATTACAAAGAGAGCGATTAATTTGGAATTAATCGATTAATTAATATATTCGATATATTAAACGAAATTGGATTTCGACGCAGAATTAAAATTAGATTTTAATTCGGGCGAACGAGTTAATTTAGAATTAATTCGTTAGCGACGTGAATAGTGATTTCACTAGGCATAATCATTTAATTGCGTCGCAATGGAAAATTCGTTAATTTGGAATTAGCGAACCCGAGCCCGAGATTGTTTGCGAGCGCATTCGCATTTCGAATTCGAGTGCGGCACGCAAGTCAAATCAAGCGTCAAATTGCTAGTCGCATCTAGCGTCACATCATTCATCAATCAAGTGATAGATGTCTTTCACATTGAGTGATTGACGCCAGTCACTATTCATTGATTGATTGATGTAGTGGTTGTGGGCTTTAATGGTTTGACTTTTGTAAAGCCAAATGTGTGGTAAATGAATTTAAAATTCATTTAAGTGTATTTGATACACAAAATTCAACCATTACACAACTCTCTCTCTCTCACATTTCTCTACTCTCATTCACGCCCTTGGGGCTGTTTTTTCTTCTGGTTTGGCAGTCCACTGCCGAGAGCCAAAGAGGAAATGGGAAGCAAAATGTTTGATTTTTGTGGCAAAAATCAAGAGAGCTAGCACCAGAGAGACATGCGAAGGTGATAGGGAAGTCCACCCATGAGCTTGGAATCATTTGACGAAGCTTGGAGCTTGTTCAAGGAGCAACAATGGCGAATCTTGGAGAGGATAGCAGCTCACTGCCGTGAGCAGTACAGAGGGCATAAATCAAGTTTTGTTGCCTCGGCGTCGCTCAACCGATCGATGTGAGTATTCCGCAACTCCCTCGTTGTATTCGCACATGTATTTCTTGCTTGTATTCGATCCTCGGGACCGTAGAAACTCCAACAATGGTATCAGAGCGATTAAAAGCATGAAAATATGATTAGGGTTAAAATTTGGTAATTTTGCTTTGAGCATGATTTTGTCAAATTGATGTTTGGTATTTTATTTGATTTTAATAGAGTTATGGATCAATTTGGAGAAAAATGTTGGATCAATTTCCCTAAATTTTTGATCATGGCCGAATGGTACCCTATTTTATGTCTTGGAATTTTTTGTTCGTTGATCATTGGATGACTTGAAACGATTGGGATGTTGATTTAATGTCGATTGTGGATTTAATTGGATTGAAACCGAATCGGACACAAATCCCCTCCATTGCCGAGACAATATGCATGTAATTGGGTTTGATTTTTGATTAAAATGTGTTGGACATGTTTGTTGTTAAAGAGCATGATTAATTAGCTAAATTATGTTTTAGAAATGTTAATTGGGTAATTAATTATGTTATACACTTTGTGTAATTAAATTGGGAATTGGGAATTTGTTTTAATTTAATTATTGGGCCTATTTTGTAAAATTGGGCTTGTGTGTGTAATTGGGCTTATTGGGCTTGGTTGTACAAGTTGGGTTTAGGCTAAATTGGTGGATCCAATTGGGCCCAAAACCGCTCCATAAAGCCCAAATGCGACTAATGGACCTTTAAAGTTTAATTGGGCCTAATGGGCCTAAATTGATTTCTGGCTTATGGGGTAACTCTCGGATTGGACTTTGGTTATTGGGTTTGACCCGAGTTGACCAAAAGTCCACGCCTTAAAGAAATAATTAAAAGCCCATTGGACTTTAATTAAATTAACGTTGGATATTAATCGGGCTTTGAGACCCGTAACGATTAAATTTGGAATTTAAGTCGTAAAGGTTCGTTAATAAAGTGTAGTATTTAATTTGGAATTAAATAGCGAATTAATATTAAATACAAATATGGAATTGGATTTAATTATGTAGTTTAATTTAATTCGAGAAATTTTGAGTACTTATTCGCAAAACGAGTTTGACTCGAGCAAAATCAAATCGTTGTTTGAACATTGGATGATCACTAATTATCAGATTAATTAATTTGATTAGATTGATTGATAACATGCTTGTGTGAATACATGGTTGCGATGCATGAATAATGTATATCGGATGGATATTAGATGGGTGGGGCAATTTTAGAAATTGTTGTAATAAATTTGGAATTTATTAATTGGACCTGAGTGTCCAGCCTTATTACCTCCTTATTCTTTGTATTCTCTTCTCACCTATTCCCCTCAATGTAGATGAGGTTTCTTTAGAAGTGTAGTGTAACGGGTAGAAGCAATACATGTGCTAGCGGGAGAGAGAAAATGAGAGATTTGATCTAGGATCATTGTGTAAAGTATCCATCCGCATATCATTATTATTTATTTATACGCGCTTTATTATGTATTTAGAATGCATGTTTAAGGGTGTATGATGATGAGACCTTAACAAAGATAATAAATTGGTTGCCAATTTGCATTCGAAAAACCCACGCAAATATTAAGCGTTTTTCCTTCCATTGAGTGATTCTTACTCAAGATCCGAGACTGGCATTGGCTTGTTGGCCAAAGTCAAGGCCTTTGTCCGTCGAGGATGTGTTTGAATCACGAAGGCTTTGTTCCATATGGTGTCTTGTCCAAGTTGTGGTTTGTTGGCCAAAGTCAAGACCACTTCTTGTCCATCGACATTGATTACGAAGCTTTCCATGGTCAATGGGTCGCGCTTAACTGGGATCACTAAGTTTGTTGTGCCAAAGCCAAGGCTTAGTTGATTCAGAGGAAAAAGGTTAGGCAATATATGGATATATTGGCATATATAAGATATATGTTTCGGACTTGGATGTCCCCCTACTGGATCTAGGAATTGGATTGGATCCAATTGATCTTAGAGATCTACCTAGTTAATTATCATACAATTTGTTGGCCAAAGTCAAGATTGTGTGATATTTAACGGGATCCTAGCCCACTAGGAAACACGTTTCCCGAGTACTCGACAGAGGGTTAGAGGCTCGCCGAAAAATAGTGGGAGGCAAGAATTGAATTTGCAATATTCGTTTAATTACTTGCCATACGCGCTCAAACAAATATCATTCGTCAAATAAATTAAATGTTAGTTGGACTAATATTTAAACGTTGTTTTATTAACAGTTGGACTGTATTCAAACAAATTAGATTATAGTTGATTAAATAGTTGGACTATTGTAATCATTAATAGTACCTAAATCGTTGATTAAATAGTTGGACTATTAGAATCAAGATATAATTGAAAGATTGACATTTAAAACATAATCCTAGGGAAAATGTATTTAAATGGTCTAATTTTCAAATTGGGAATAAATTTCAGGATGGTCCTCGAAAATAATAAGTTACTTTATTTGATAAAATAACATATTAGGCCTAAGCCCGGAGTTAAGCAAATAGTCTAGCATAATCTTTGGAAGATTTATGTAATGATAACTTTAGTGCTTAATCCATTAAGCTTGTCACAGTAGACTCTTTAATTTCTGAATCAGAACTAAGGATTAGATCCTTAAAGTATGATAATGAAATTGAAGGATCTTCATAGATCTATTTTAGATCTTAGAAGTACAAATTGCAATACTTAACTCTTGGAGGGTTAATGACTATTCTCAAGGAGACAAAGTCAAAGTTTGCAATAAGGCAAGTAGCGCAAGGCGCAGCTTACTTCGATATTCTAGAAGGCCAAGGCTTGGCCAAAGGCTTCTGGAGTGTTGAAAGGGCAAAGGCAAAATCATTATAATCTTCTGGGAACATAAAGGACATATCCCAAAATGTCTGCCTAATTGTGGCAAACGGGATCGCGGAAGCGTGACTGCCGTTTGAACAAAGCAGACATGAAGGAATTGAAGACGAGGCAAGGCTCTGACTTCAAATATGTTTGTCATATTATGTTCACTACTAGTATTAAAATTGGATTTTAGATACTTAGTGTGGTATATAAATATATACTGATGTTCAGAATCTGCTATGAGCAGAATACTGACTTCAGTTTGAGATTAATCTGCGAATTGGAAACGGGACGAAAGTCGCTGTTTTAACCGTAGATACCTAAGTTTAGGAACTTCCTCGGGTGTGTACCTAAATTAGGAAACTGTTATAATGTAACTAGTTTGACTAGAAACATTATCTTATATCAGTGTTTAATCCGTTGCGGTGACCTTTATATTCTAGAACACTAAAGTGTTTTATTATATAAAGATGATATTGAGAAAACACATTAGATGTGAATAACAGATTTATATTTTGAATATAAATAAAATCTCAAACGTATACATGACAAACAATAGCTCAAACTGATTTGATCAGATGAAACTTAAATGTGTCATTGTTGTCTGGGACACAATTAAACAAGAC
Source organism: Zanthoxylum bungeanum (assembly GCA_019454045.1). Classification (NCBI taxonomy): domain Eukaryota; kingdom Viridiplantae; phylum Streptophyta; class Magnoliopsida; order Sapindales; family Rutaceae; genus Zanthoxylum; species Zanthoxylum bungeanum. The sequence continues at coordinate 142,936 of SKCR01032779.1, read as the reverse complement.
TCGTATATCCACACTTTTGAAGAGTGGGTACTCTGACTAATTTGATTCTATTCAAATAAAGTCTACGAATCTAGTTAATTGGGCAAAGTGCCTAAAACAAATTTACTTGGTAAAAGTGTAAATGCCACCGATCTGTTAGCCCTAGTTCATAGTGAAGCAAGTGGGCCCATGTCTAGCTAGGCTAGATGTGGATATGAATATTTCGTGACCTTAACGGATGTGGCATCGCGTTATGGTTATGTGTTTCTTTGAAACATAAATCGGAAACTTTTAAAGTTTTCGACACGAAATAGACGAACAGATCGGCTAAAGTATAAAACCGTCACGGTAAGACCGTAATGGAAAATACTTAAGCAATAAGTTTCTAATATACTTGAAAGAGTATAGTATTCTTTCAATGAGGACTCCTCCCGGAACACGTCATCCTGACGGTGTGTCCGAACGGATAAACCGAATTTTGTTGGACATGATAAGGTTAATCATGAGTCGCTCTGAGCTACCATTTTCTTCAACGGATAAGCATTTACAGTGCAGAACTTATTTTGAATAAGGTTCCATAAAAATCTGTTTGAAAGATATCATATTAGATATGAACAGGAAAGAAACCGGGTTTCTCATTCCTACACATTTGGGTATGCTAGGCATATGTTTGGATGATACCAAACTAAAACCCAAATTGGATAAGTGCCAATTGTAGGTTATCCTAGGGATACCAAAGTATAGTACTTATACAACTCACATGAGAACAATGTAATTGTTGCTCACCATGCGGTTTTCCTAAGAGGAATACTGATATGCACTGGAAAGTGGGAGGATAGTAAAACTCGATGAAAATCGGAGTAATACAATTCCAGGCACAGATCCTTAATGGAACAAAAATAGTTCATCAAGGATGTAACTATTCCATTAATCTTCGAATACACAAGAACCGCGTAAGTCGGAGAGAGTCAGAAAACAACCTAGGGTATGGGTTTCTGATCTCACCTTATAAAGATGTCAATCTTTTGAGGTATACCAACTGACTACGTATGAGGAAGTGATACAAGGTATCGACTCCCAATTATGGCAAAGTTTCATGATGTCCGAAATGGATTCCATGTAAATCAATAAGTTTGGATACTAGTTGATGTACCACAGGGCATTGTGCCTATTGGTACAATATAAATCTTCAAGGAAGACATACATGGATGACAACATACCAACGTATAAAGCTAGGCTTTTAACGGAAAGGTATCGTTATCAACATTGTGTCGATTACGATTCAACCTTTTAACTGTTGCCATGGTAAATCCATTTGGATAATGCTTGCTGATGCTGTTGTTCATTTATGAAATATGTAAGCTTAACGGGAAAATCGGTTTCCTTAAAAGGAAACCTTTTGGAGGATGTTTACAATATCCTATCGGTTTTGTCGTACTATAATAAGCAAATAAGGTTTGCAGGTTATTCGATCCATGTTTGGATTGAAGCAAGCATAAGTTCTTGGAATTATCGTTTTGATTTAATCATAATGGTTTCTGATTTAATTCAAAACGAAATGATTCTTATGTATATAAGGAGGTTAGTGGGAGCGCACTGACAGTGGCTGTCCTATAAATAATGATAATATATGTCATTTCTTGGAAATGATATTCCCATAAATATAATCGGTGAAAGCTTGGCTTTCAAGAAAACTCTATGAGAACTCGTACATTGAAAAATGTACACGACCTGGTGTTTCATACGCTTTGAGCATATGGATTCACAAACATGCCAATCCAAGAGATAGTCACTGGATTAAAATTAAGAACATCCATTAGTATCTAAGAGATCTAAGGATGCTATCTTATACTATGAAGAATGAGAACTTGAAGTGACTGGGATCACTGTAGCAAGTTTCCTAACCGATAAAAATGACTCAAAGTCACAACAACGGTACTATACAGTTTGAACAACGGAACAGTGAGCTGGAAATCTTCCAAACAAGATACTGTTACCGAATAAACAACAAATGCGGGTTATTACTGTAGCTGAGGCAGCAATAGAAGCCATTTGGGTCGATAAAAATCTAATTAGATTAGATATAGTTCTTTTAGCAGCTGAGCTAGGCTTCAGCGCAAGCTAAAGAATTAATTGTCTCATCAACGATCCAGATACATACTTCGATAATCATCTGATTCGTTCGGATCATACATCGTGGCAATGTGATGATTGTATAAATCGCATCAGACGATAATCATGCAAATCCGCTGACGAAAGCCTTTTCTCAGCAATTTGAGCCAACCGGTACATAGTTCGGGTGTCAGACACTCGAGTGACTGGCTATAGGCCAAGTGGGAGATTGTTGGACAATTATGACCCATAGCGTCACTATTTGTACAGATCATGGTGTTGTTGTACAAATTAACTATGTGACAAAGGAGATTTCACTCTTATCATTTGTGATTAGATCACCTAGATGTATAAATGATAGGAGGTCCTTATGATTTTTTCGTGGATTGAGAATGATATGAGACAGTATCATTCCACGAAGGATAAATCATCAAATATCCCTAGTCAGAGTATTATCGAGATTGGCCATCGATAATGCGTAAAAGACTAGTATTACACTTGTGCGCGTTGTGAGGGCACAAACGACATAGTTCTCATATATTTGGGTATAGGATACTCATGCAAGTGTAATAGGAGGTTGTGTTTACCGATGGTACGGGAAACAGCTTCGCTCTGGATAGACCCCCTCGGAATTCCATTGGTAGTATGATTATGTGTCTATGGAAGTCCGAAATCAGGGTAGGTGTATTTGGTCTTAACCTGAGACTTGTACCGCTAATACTTGCGACAATCAATATACTTTGGTTTTGGTCGTCCATGGCATTAACCGGTTTCTGTGTACGCCTCTTCTGGGTATATCGAGAATCGTAGTGTGGTGTGGGTGTGATGTCAAGACGGAAGTGTCACTCCAGTCATATGGAGTTGATGATCGTGCAGGGATACAGAACTGGTTCTCTAAAAAGGTTGCAACCGTCGGGATAATATGACTTGGTCATGATTATCCATTAATAAAGAGACTAGTTGCTCGTAATCCGATATATGCTTCGTACGGGGCAGACACTGTACCAGCCCCAGGCCATGCATGTGATCATCCGATACTGGATCGACATACGCAATAATACGTATACTACGCCTGATATAGATCCTTATATTCCTGTAAGGATATTTCTGGAGAATTGGGTAGGCATGGCGTTTTACTAGAAGCCAACCTTGTCTTGTAAATCAGTATAAACGTAGTACGAGGTACTTACGTGTTCGGATAGTCCGACTACCGAATTTACTACCAACATATCCGGGGATCTCATGGGTCGCTTCCCAAAGATTCACCGATGATGTGTCTATGGAAGTCTGAAATCAGGGTAGGTGTATTTGGTCTTAACCTGAGACTTGCACTGCTAATACTTGCGACAATCAATGTACTTTGGTTTTAGTTAGTCCAGGGCTTTAACAGGTTCTGTGTACGCCTCTGCTGGGTATATTGAGAATCGTAGTGTGTTGGGTGTGATGTCAAGACGGAAGTATCACTCCAGTCATAGTGGAGATGATGGTCACGTAGGATACGGAACTGGTTCTCTTATGTACTGCAATCATCGGGATAAAATGACTATATCATGTTTATCCGATTATAGAGACTAGTTACCAGAAATCTGATATGTGTTTCGTACAGGGCAGACACAATTCCAGCCCCAGGCCTAGTATTTGACATCCAATACTGGATCGAAATACGCAATACTACGTATACTACGCCTGATATAGATCAAATATTCCTGTAAGGATGTTTCGGGAGAATTGGGTAGCCATGGCGCTTTGCTAGAAGCCAACCTTGTCTTGTAAATCGGTACAAACGTAGTACTAGGTACGTACGTGTTCGGATAGTCCGACGACCGGATTTACTGCCAACATATCCGGGGATCTCATGGGTCGCTTCCCGAAGATTCACCGATGACGTATAACTCGCACATTATTAATCTGGGATTAATTAGTAAAGAGAGAAAATTAATTTGGGATTAATTACAGAGATATTTTATCTGAGATAATATATTATTAAAGAGAGAAAACGATTAATTTGGAATTAATCGATACAATAATATATTCGATATATTATACGAAATTGGATTTCGACGCGGAATTGAAATTGGATTTTAATTCGGGCGAACGAGTTAATTTAGATTTAATTCGTTAGCGACGTGAATAGTGATTTTGCTAGGCATAATTATTTAATTGCGTCGCAACGGAAAATTTGTTAATTTGGAATTAGCGAACCCGAGCCCGAGAGTGTTTGCGAGCGCACTCGCATTTCGAATTCAAGTGCGGCCCGCAAGTCACATCAAGCGTCAAATCACTAGTCAATCAATTGATGTGACAACTTGTCACTTGATTGATGTGAATAGTTGATGGAGTTATTGGATGGCTTAAAGCCTTTGACTTTTGGAAAGCCAAAAATTTGGTAAATGAATTTTGTAATTCATTTAGTGTATTAGATACACAATTTGTGACAACCAACCAACACTTTCTCTCTTCTCTTTCTTCTCTCCATCTTCACGCCCAAGGGGCTGAATTTCTTCTCCAAAACCTTCTGGTTTTACCATCAATGGCAGTGAGAAAATAAGGGTTTTTTTGTGGCAAAAATTCCTAAGTGCTAGCACACATTTGGAGACATACAAAGGTGATAGGGAAACCCACTTGTGAACTTGGAATCACCACCCAAAAGCTTGGAGCTTGGACGAAAATGGAGAGCCAAAACAGCCCACTACCGTGAGCCTTGGAGGAGTTTCAAAGGGCATAAAAAGTTTTGTTCTTCACCGCATCGCCTCAACCGATCGATGTAAGTATTCCGCAACTTCTTCATGTATTCACATGTTTGTTTCATCACTTTAATCGATCCTCGAGACCGTAGAATTTCCCAACAATATATTCCTTAAAGAATATTTCTGGAGAATTGGGTAGGCACGGCGCTTTGCTAGAAGCCAACCATGTCTTGTAAATCGGTAAGAACGTGGTACGAGGTACGCACGTATTCAGATAGTCCGAAGACCGGATTTACTGCCAACATATCCAGGGATCTCATGGGTAGCTTCCCGAAGATTCACCGATGACGTTTTGGAAATGTTAATTTAACTAATTAATTATGGCTATACACTTTAATTAAATAAATTGTGATATTTGGAATATTGGAATTTAATTAATTAGGCTTAAATTTGGAATTGGGCTAAAATTGTTATATTTGGGCTTAATGGGCTTGGTTGGGCCAAGTTGGTTTAGGACAATTGGATTGGATCCAAATTGGGCCTAAAACCATTCCATAAAGTCCAAATATAATAAATGGGCCTTTTAAATTTAATTGGGCCTAATGAGCCGAAATTAATTTTATGACAAATATGGTAATTCCTTTATTGGGCCTTGGCATTTGGGTTTGACCCATATTGGCCAAAGCTCATGCCTTATGAATTAATTAAAAGCCCATTGGACTTTAATTAAATAAACATTGGATGTTAATTGGGCCTTTGAGACCCATTAAGATTAGATTTAGAATCTAAGTCGTAAATGCACATTAATAAAGTGTAATTATTTAATTTAGAATTAAATACGAATTAGTATTGAATACAAATTAAATCAGATTTAAAATTAAAGTTCGATATAATTCAAGAATTCGCACTTTGAGTACTTATTCTTAAACGAGTTGGACTCGCGCAAATCAAATCGTTGTTTGAATATTGAATGATCACTTAATTCAAAGATTAATTAATTGGATTAGATTGATTGAATAACATGCTTTGTGTGAATACATGGATGTATTGTATAAACAATATTTGTGACCTACTAACCTTCAATCACATTTAGTATTATTATATTTGTGACCTTAATCATATTGTAATTGTATTTTTTACCTACAATCACAAAAGACTGTTAATTAGGTGTGTGGGTTAGTGTATATTTTTAGCCACAGTCACAATGTGATTATAACTGATTTCATCTGCACACCAAAAAATCAAAGAGTAATTAATATTTAATATGTATTAAAAATAAAAATAGTTACTTTCAAAATACAGCACCCAAAAAGATGATAATGGATTAAATATATATCTAAGCTTGCACCTTCTTTTTTTTTTTTTTTTTTAAAAAAAAGTAAAAAATACTATTCACGTGAATAATTTTTTAAAAAAACTTAATAAGAGTAAAGAAAAAAAAAGGGGGTCAAATCTCTTATTAGTAAAGAAAAAAAAAGGTACCAAATATAAAAAAAAATTAAAGAGAATAAAACTTAAAATTTTAGGATTAAAGAGGAAGAAGTTAAGAGATAAGCTTTTTATAATAAGTGATAGGAAATATGATTTTTTTTAATAAATTTATAGTTATAATTTTAATAGATTATATATAATTTAGTTAAGTTTAATTGATTAATGATTAATAAAATTCGTTAAAGGATTTTGTAGCCCAATATGTATTTTGGCCCATACTAAAGAATCTTTCTCACATTATTATAGAGATCAGCATTTGAAGCATCCAAAGGATTCAAATAAATAGAAAACAGCTAGCAATAATGGATGTAAAATAATGTTCGGATGCTTATTATGTGGAATCTATATATCCTAATTGAATTAGGGAATTTGGTAGAACAATCAGTTTCTTATTAATCAAACAAAATACCAATTCATTATTCGTTTGAAAAACCTTACACCCACAAATGTGACCATCAATGCTTTCCGCAAAGCTTAAAGAATATTTCATAGAATGCTATATACATTTGAATGTTGAAGTCGTTCTTTGATTGAAGCTACTAGCTAAGTTGAATGGATTCTCTTCATTGATCTTTATTATCTGTGATTTTTGGTAAATAATTGAATCCAAAATAATAGAATCTTTTCTTTTTATCATCTTTTTTATAGAATTTTTTATTGGTTACTGTTTATATAATTAAGTATCTATATCTTTATATATTTTGCCCCCAAGGGGTGTGGCCCGATGGCAATAGGGCTTAAGATTTGGTTGCTGAGTTCGAGTTCGAGTTCAAGTGGTGCATTTCTTATAAGAGCCTAGAACAGCCAGAAATTTTACCCGCTCCGCTTAAACCCGAATCAGATGATTTGGCGGCGGAACTCCCAATATTTCCAAAAAAAAATTATTTATATATGTTGCATTATTACCTACTTTTCTTTTGTAAATTAATAAATAAGACAAGTGACATCCTCTTTGGAGAGGATTGAAGAAAGATGAAGCTATGTATAGAAGAAACTCAATTAATTATTATGTATTATGTAAAATAGGTTGCTTGGCAATACCTGAAATGAATTTAGGTAATATATTTGATGATAGCTAAAAAGCAATCAATTTTGCAACATTAAAAGGGAATAATTCAGGCTTTTAAGGAAGTGATAGTGGTCCTTATTTGGGCTTTTAAGAAACAAAAGTAGAAGTGATAGGCTGGTAAAAGTTGTAGATAGGCTGTTTACTGAGGTGCCAAATTAACTATGGCAATTAAATATTATATGATCAATATATGCATTATTTCATCTTTCATGTACATAATTATATTTTTTTAGTGGACTAAAAAATAACGAAAAAGAAAATATATTTGAAGTCGATAGTATAGACCTTCAATCCTTTCATTTTTTTCAAGCTAACTACCAATGAACATGTGCAAGTAGAAACTCGTGATTTCATTCATAACAATGTTTAATACACGTATTACAATTTGATCAAATTAAAGTAAATCAGTTTTTTTTTCCAGACAATTGGTTTTGGGTTTGAAAAAGTAAATCGGGCAGATTATGGGCTCAGATATCAAGACAGTATCCTATCGGAACTGATGGTAATACATATACTATATATATATTGATGATGATTTTTCACCCTGAATAAGTTCGAGTATCGAGGAGGGATAGAAATGGATTTTGCATTTTTCCAGAAGAGAATGATAAGGGCTCAAGGAGGCTGAAATCAGACAGAGGACCCGAGCCCGTTATACAGAGGAGTTTTCCCAAGGAAGAACCTGCTATTGATGAAGCAAGTAGGTACCCCGACCGGACCTGAAGAATAGTGTCAGTTTTGGTAGCAATTGAATATTTATGGAAGCCGACCTGAGATGGTCGATGCTTACCGGCCCGACCTAGTTGAAGAAGGGATAGCTTGAACTAGAATCATTTACCCCGACATGCTAACTCGAGGAACTGAGCTAAGATCACGGTTTTTTATACTTATAGGCATATGACGTATGTCATACTTGGAAGTTTGAGTTTTTAGAATACTTATGTGACAGAAGTAAGTCAACGTCTCTCTTTGGACAGAGACTCTGCCAGATGAAACAGTGTTGGAGTGGTTAAATGGCAAAGTGTCATGTCAACATAGCGTGTAGCAGTGACCAAAAGGTTGGAATGATGGGTTTCTGCTGACATAGGGTAGTTGAATCAGATGCCATAGTGATTGTTTGCTAAGTGGTTGGGGAAAACGGAATTGGACGATGATGACACGGTGACATGAGCTGACGTCATGAGTTGGTGGAATAGTGGATTTGAAAGCCTATAAAATGGGGTTGAAGCCACAGATTCAAGGGTTAGCAATTTTTATTTTTCTTTACTTATAAAAAGCAAGAGATTCTAAACTAGTGATAGAGAGAGAAAGTTGGTCGATCTCGACCACTTGAGAGATTTGCAACTGGGTAGCCTAAGACCCGAGGTGTTTTACCCTCCTTTGTAAGTCTACCACAACTCTTGTAACCCTAGTCGGTCTTGACCTCAAACAAGAAATATAAACACACCATTTTCTCTTGTGGACATAGGTTGGAGCCACTCTCCGCTGAACCAAGTAAATCTATGTGATTTTCTTATTTGCTTGCCAAGTTTGTTTTAGGTTCTATAATAACCAAACAAATTCACTGCTTGGAGGAGATTTGTTCGAGGGGTTGATTTCTAAAATTATACTTGGAATGAAAAATAACCGTCAACAGTTGGCGCCGTCTATGGGGACCAGTACAAAAAGCAGCAAACACGATGAGACGATGGTAGAAGACAAAAACCATAGAGTTTTGGAGTCTTTGACGACGGAGTTCCCAAGAAGATTCACTATGCCTACGATTGACACCTTCAAGGGTAACATAAACCCTAGATTCTATATTGAAAAAAAAATTACTCAAAGAAGTCCAAGGCGTGGTCGAGGAGGCATTTTGCAAGGTATTTCCGCTAACTTTTGGGGGTCGGTCAGTTTATGGTTCAAAAATATGATATTGGGGCAGAAGTGGAATCCATATGGTAGGATCGGTGTCCCGTGTAACGGAAGTGGGTCTAACCCTTGGATATCTATTCTGGATGTATTTTAAAATATTTATGTAAAACTACATTCCGTTTCAAGTCCAAGGACCAAAACGGAGTCCTGAAACTCCAGAATAGAGAAAATGAAGTTTCAATAAGTATCAGATTTGCGCTCCAGGGAGCTTGGACATCAAGACGCGCCAAAGTACGAAAGCAATGTGAGAGCTGAACGTCTCGACATCGCGATGCAAAAGGGTGGGTGTCGTGATGCTTCTAGGTCTGATGCTCGGTGTCGCGACGCTGCCATATGCAATGAACAATTTCTACTTCAAACCAATACTAAACATTTTCAATTTTCTCATAGTACTTCAAATACACCTAAAATCTAATTTTAGCATCATAACCACCATCAACACATGTTATACAACTGACATAAATGTATTCTAAATACTTATATGCATTTGTTTGAATCAAAACACAAACCAATTTAGAATCCTACTATGAAATATCTTATGAGCAATTCTAGTTTACCCAAAGGTGGTCAAGTGATTCTAGAATGGTTGTCATAGCTCTAAGCTTTAATCTAGAGTTCCAAACTATTATTAATTGTTCCATGTCCAAAATGAACATCTTTGACCTAATTAACAAGCATATTGTGTTTATACATCCAAAACATCCTAAAACAATTTATTAACCTTATTTAAACTTTAAGCTATGTAATCATGCATCCAATACATAATTCATCACTATATGTCTCACTAATGAAAACTCACTAATGAAGAACATAGCTTAGGAGAAGATCAAACATTACCTAGTAAGCTTGATACAAAGATTCAATCTTTTTCTCCTTGTTGAAATGGTTGGAGAACTTCAAAGGTTTGCAAGCGTGACTCCAAGATCTAATCTTGATTCCAATACTAGTAAGCTTCACTCCAATATCCAATCTTGATCTTTCCTAGATGAAATGTTGTATAGATCTCATAAAACTTCTCTAAACACTTCTCTAACTTAGGCTAATTTCTCCAAGAATTGCTTGTATTTAGCTTTCTCAAGCTTGATTAAAACCTTCCAAAAGCTTGCTATTTATAGCAAACCTTAGGCAATATTTAATTAATAAAAGTTTTAATCAATTTTTAAGTGAATTTAATCTTATTTGTCTAAATATGTATAATTAGGTGTGACTAAACACTTTTGTCTACCACTTTGAGTTAATCCAATTAAATCAAGACAAAGATTAAGAAATGTATTAGTTCAATGTTTGCCACTTTGTTTAATCCAATTAAATCAAGCCAAAACACCTATAATTACATACTTGCAATTACCATAATATCCTCAAATGGTAGAGATAATTATGAAATTACGACAATATCCTTGTGTAAATATTGAATTAATCCAATCAATCCAATTAAGTCAAAGTAAATAATCAATATTATCCAATAACACTTGATTATCTTAGTTGATAATTATAATATCGAATATTATCTTTTATAAAAAATAATCGGCGACCCAAGTGCTCAACGAGTACACTTCATATTGAGACTCTCTAAGTCCAGACACATTGTCATATAAGCCTAGTTAATATGTACATAATTCGGCCACCTCCGAATTCTCAAAGAACATGAACGACCTTTCTGAACTATACAAATCGAGATCATCATATATGTTTAAAAATCTCTCCATCGTAGGTTATCCAAGTTGTGCTTAGGAAACATAGAATACACCATCAAGTTTCTGAGGCGCACATCTCATGTCGACATGTCCACGATTCTTTACAATTGATGCGATCCACCCTAGGTGATCGACTTTGGCCAAAGTTTTAAGAATCATGACTTACTTACATGGATACCTAAACCCCTTATGGTACACATAAAGGCCGATGGATTCTATCTTGATTCGCACTTTATTAACGAATGCATCGTTCCACACCCAACGACCATCTAGAGGCCAGACCATGAAAGTTTTCTGACATACATGGCATCAAAGTGTGGAAGATCTCACACAAAATCAATGTTATCCTATAGTCCAAGAATCACATATGTTACTCAACTTGAGGAGATTCCTATTAATGGTGGTGTGTACTTCCAACTATTAGGAATTACTTGTGAGTCATTCAGTATTCGGTCCAACCAATACCCACACCTCTATACGAGCTTCCAAAGCTCATGGTACATCGGGTTTATACCATTGAAACTTCAATTCCAATATACGACTGTTAGGGCAGTTGTGGAATCCCTAGGGTCGGAACGGTGCCCCGGACAGCGGAAATATGTCTAACCCATAGATATCAATTATGGTTGTAATTTTAAATTATTTAATGAAATATTATATTCCATTACGAGTGTATAGGAAAATATCGGGACTGAAACGGAGTCCGGAAGCTCCCAAATGAAGCAAACGAAAATCGGCGCTCGCGAAGGGCGCCGCGCGTGAAGCACACGCGCTACAGTGCACGCGCACTATAGCAATCAGGTGTGCTGCTATATATATATATATTTTAAATGTTTTTGTTTGCTGCTTCTTTTCATTTCAAATGCACAGCTCTCTGGAATTTCCAGAGAGCTGATGCAATTATGGTCTATTACCCTAATTACTTCTGGTCTTCTTTAAACACTTCAAAAACACCCAAAATTAATTTTTAATTTCAAAACCAACATAAACACATGTTATAGAATAAAAATCAATTTTTTCAAAATATTAAATATTTTTCCAAAAACATAAATTTATTCTAAATTCGCATTTGCGTAAATTTTGAATCCAATACACAAACCATTTTAGAATCCCAATTAGAAATGTCTCATGAACAATTCTAGTCCACCTAAAGGTGGTCAAGTGAATCTAGAATGATATCCATAGCTCTAAGCTTTAATCTAGAGTTCCAAACTCTAATTAATTATTTCATGTCTAACATGAACATCTTTAACCTAATTACAAGCATGTTGTGTTTATACTTCTAAAGTATCCTAACACAATTGATTAGCCTTATTCAACATTAAGCTATGTGATCATGCATCTAATACACAAATAAACATAGCTTAGGAGAAGATCAAACATTACCTAGTAAGCTTGATGCAAGATCCAATCTACTTCTCATTGTTGAAATTGTTGGAGAACCTCCAAGGTGTGCAAGCTTGACTTCAAGATCCAATCTTGTTTCCAATGCTTCCAAGCTTCACTTCAAGATTCAATCTTGATTTCTCCTAGATGAAATGTTGTAGAGACCTCACAAGCTTCTCTAAACACTTTCATATCTTAGGCTAATCTCTCAAGAATTTTCTTATGCTTGTATTTGAACTTGTAATTAAAACCTTCCTAAAGCTTGCTATTTATAGCAAAACTTAGGCAATTTTTAATTAATAAAAGTTGTAATCAATTTTTAAGTGGGCTTAATCTAATTTGTCCAAATATGTATAATTAGGTGTGACTAATCTACATTGTCTCCCACTTTAATTTAATCCAATTAAATCAAGCCAAGGATTAGGAAATGGATTAGTTAAATGTTTGTCACCTTGATTTAATCCAATTAAATCAAGCCAAACCCACCTATTATTACATACTTACAATTACCATAATATCCTCAAATGGTAGAGATAATTATGATTTTAAAATTAAGCCCATGTGTAATTATTGAATTAATTCAATTAATCTAATTAGGTCAAAGTAAATAATCAATGTTATCCAATAACACTTGATTATCTTAGTTGATAATTATAATATCGAATATTATCTTTTATAAAAATAATCAGCTACCCAAGTGCTCAACAAGTACACTTCATATTGGGACTCTCTAAGTTCAGACACGTTCGTCATATAAGCCTAGCTAATATGTACGCAATTCGGCCACATCCAAATTCGCGAAGAACACGAACAACATTTCTGAACTATACAAGTCGAGGCCATCACATATGTTTAACAATCCCTTCGTCGTAGGCTATCCGAATTGTGCTTAGGAAACATAGAATATACCGTCAAGTTTCCAAGATGCACTGTTGGGTTTCTACTATAGTCCCAAGATCAAATTAAGCATTTAAACATGTGAATACATCAAAGTTAAGTTGCGGAAATACTCACTTTGATCGGATATGTGATGCGATGAACACAAAACTTTTCCTTGCTCCTTGAAGCTTTTGGCAATGGCCCATTTTTGTGCTCCTTGTTGAATCTCCAAGCTCCAAGCTTTATGTGTGATTCCATGCTCAAGGGTTTGTTTCCCTATCACCTTTGGATGACTCTTTAGTGTGCTAGCACCTTGGAAAATTTGCCACAAATCTTTCTTTGCTTCTTGCTAACTCTCGGCTTTGAGAGAAAATTTTGAGAGAGAAATTTGGCCATTGGCCGAATATGTGTGAGAGAGGGAGAAGAATATGGGAATCTAATACAAAAAATTCAAATCCAAAAAGTACAAGGCAATAAAGCCTTCCAACCACTCCCATAGATCACAAGTGACTTACATCACATCACTCAAAGTGACAAGACATCCATCACTTGAATGACTAATGATGTGATGCTTGATGTGACTTGTGGGCCACACTTAAATTCGATATGCGAGTGGGCCCGCAAACACTCCCGGGCTCGGGTTCGCTAATTCCGAATTAACGAATTTTTCGTTGCGACGTAATTAAATAATTATGCCTAGCAAAATTACTATTCATGTCGCTAGCGAATTAATTCTAAATTAACTCGTTCTCCCGAATTAAAATCTAATTTTAATTCCGCGTCGAAATCTAATTTCGTTTAATATATCGAATATATTATTTTATCGATTAATTCCAAATTAATCGTTCTCTCTCTTTAAATAATATTGTATCCTAGATAAAATATCTCCGTAATTAATCCTAGATTAATTTTCTCTCACTACTAATTAATCCTAAATAATATTTTACCGATTATGCTCTCACAACGCGCACAAGTGTAATACTAGTCTATTCTGCATTATCGATGTCCAATCTCGATAATACTACGACTAGGGATTATTTAATGATTAAACCTTTGTGGATTGATACTGTCTCATATCATCTCAATCCGGAACTAATCATAATGACCTTTTATCATTTATATATCCCGGTAATCCAATTACAAATGATAAAAGAGCAATTTCCTTTGTCATATAGTTAATTTGTACAACAACACCATGTTCTGTACAAATAGTGATGCTATGGGTCATAATTGTCCAACATGCACATCTCATGTCGACATGTCCACGATTCTTTACAACTTATGCGATCCACTATAGGTGATCGGCTTTGGCCAAAGTCTTTAAGAATCGTGACTTTACATACATGGATACATATACCCCTTATGGAACACATATGGGCCGACAGATCATATCTTACTTCGCACTTGATTACTGAGTGCATCGTGTAAGGGATTCGGGTCGGGCGCAGCGGAAACTTGGGTCGGGGCTGAAATCGTATTTCAAAACTTTTTCAAAATACCAAGTAGATTAATCAATATCTAATATGAATAATCTATTCGGATTTCACCTAAACCAAAAATTTACTTATGTGTATGATCAAATCAGATGAAGTAATAATCCGACCACAAAAGGCCCTTTGTCCGACCACATCAAGTCATGGCCGACCACATGTGGTCATGATCCGACCACATCATGGAAGACCAGACGAGGTCTGACCAGACCATGTCCGACCAGACGCGGCCGACCAGACCATGTCCGACTAGACGAGGCCGACCAGACCATGTCCGACCAGACCATGTCCGACCAGATGAGGCCGACCACATCATGTCTGACCAGAGTCAACCTTGACCAGGAACAGTCTGAGAATGACAACGTCATGATACAACTCAATGTCAGTTGCGACACTTTTGCAACTGCACCATGACTAGTCATTCTAAGGTCATTACGTCTTTACCATATTAAAAGATTCATTATATTATAGAAACTGCATATATTATTCAAAATAATAACGTTTTACAAAAGTATTCATAAAGAAATACAACTGGGAATTGGTGCTCTGAGCACCAACCCCAACAAAAACTCTCACTTGCTCTAGTGCCAATAACGATTGTATCTAATACCCATCGACTCCACGTGTTTATCAAAAAACTTCGGAGGTATGGCCTTCGTCAGCGGGGCTGCTACATTATCTTCACTCGGTACCTTGCACACGACAATATCCCCTCGCGACACAATCTCTTGAATGATGTGGTACTTACGTTCCACATGCTTCGACTTCTGATGCGCCCTCGGTTCCTTTGCTTGTGCAATGGCTCTAGTATTATCACAGTATAACAGAATCGCATTCTCGATACTTGGGATAACTCCCAATTCTGTGACAAAGTTTTTTTATCCACACAGCCTCTTTTGCAGCTTCCGAAGCTGCAATATATTCCGCCTCAGTGGTGGAATCTATTGTAAATCCCTGTTTGGAACTCTTCCAATAAACTGCACCTCCGTTAAGGGTAAATACGAATCCAGATGTAGACTTTCTATCATCGGGATCCGATTGGAAATCAGAATCCGTATACCCGTTAACTTGCAGTTCGTTTCCTCCATAAATTATTAACTTATCCTTAGTACCTTTAAGATACTTGAGGATATGTTTAATGGACATCCAATGGTCATTACCTGGATTGGACTGATATCGACTAGTTACGCTAACAGCGAAACTGATATCAGGCCTCGTACATAACATGGCATACATTATGCTACCTAAACACGAAGCATAAGGTTGGTTAGACATTCTAACCTTCTCATCTTCTGTTTGTGGACTCATCTTCTTTGAAAGATGAATCCCATGTCTGAACGGTATGTTTGCTGTCTTACAATTACCAAAATTATACCGCCAAGATCTTATCTACGTACGTTGATTGGGACAACCCAATCAGCCTCCTTTGTCTATCTCTATAGAGTTTTATCCCTAAAACATAGGAAGCTTCTCCCAGGTCCTTCATGGAGAAATTCTTACAGAGGTACGCTTTGACGCTTTGAAACATACCTAAATCATTCCCAATGATTAGGATATCATCAATATATAGGACTAAAAATACGACCATACTCCCACTGGCCTTCTGATACACACAGGATTCTTCCGAATTCTTGAGAAAACCAGACGATCTAATAATCTCGTCGAATCGAAGATTCCAACTTCGTGAAGCTTGTTTAAGTCCATAAATGGACTTCTTAAGCTTACATACCATACCCGAGTTTTCGCTGGACGCAAAACCTTCCGGCTGTTCCATATAGATTTCTTCATAAAGAAATCCATTTAGAAAAGCCGTTTTGACATCCATTTGCCAAATCTCGTAGTCATGATACGCAGCTATAGAAAGCAAAAATCTGAATAGACTTAAGCGTTGCTAATGGTGAAAAAGTTTCATCGTAGTCGACGCCAGGTCGCTGCGTGTAACCTTTTGCTACCAGTCGGGCCTTGTAAGTTTCAACCTTACCGTCAGGCCCGCGCTTCCTCTTGTAAACCCATTTACAACTGATAGGAATAATTCATTCGGGAAGCGGAACCAAGTCCCAAATTTGATTCTCATGCATTGAGTCTAACTCGGATTTCATGGCACATTGTCATTTCACGGAGTCGATGTCCAACATCGATTCTCTATAGGTGAAAGGGTCAGTCTCTTCAACTAAGAGAACATCCAGACTCTTTTCTTGTATCAAATACAAGCGTTCAGGAGGTCTAGTTACCCTTTCTGACCTACGGAGTGTGTGTGTTGAAGGTCTTTCATCTACTTGAACTTCAGGTTCCTCCGTTGGTTCGTTGTTTTCAGGTTGGACTTCATCAAGTTCAACCTGTCTATAATTACCACCTTCTGACAAAAATTCTACTTCTAGAAATTTTGCGAAGCGAGCTACGAACATATTTCGATGTTCGGTATCATAGAACAAATATCCCCTCGTATTCGAAGGATATCCGACAAACCTAAACTTTTGCCCTCGAGGCGAAAGCTTATCTTGCTGAGTCACTATGACATAGGCAAGACAACCGCAAACCTTAATGTAACTAAGATTTGGTCTCCTACCGAACCATATCTCATACGGTGTCGTAGGAATTGCTTTTGAAGGAATCTTATTCAAAAAATGTGCAGCTGTTAAAAGAGAGTAGCCCCATAAATAATATGGCAAATCTGTGAAACTCAACATCGATCGGACCATATCCAATAAAGTCCGATTTCTCCTCTCAGACACTCCATTGTGTTGTGGAGTACCTGGAGGAGTATATTGAGGGAGAATCCCATTCTCCTTCATATAATCCATGAACTCACTACTTATATATTCGCCACCTCGATCAGATCGAAGGCATTTAATATATTGTCCAGTTTGTTTTTCTACTTCATTTCGGAATTCTTTGAACTTTTCAAAGGTTTCCGATTTATGTCGCATCAAATACACATAACCGTACCGTGACAAATCATCGGTAAAGGTAACGAAGTACGAATAACCACTGTGAGCAGTTTGACTTAGTGGACCACATACATCAGAATGTACGAGTTCCATTAAGTTAGCGGTGCGGTGTCCAACACCAGAAAATGGGGCTTTGGTCATCTTACCCTGAATACAGGATTCACAAGTTGGATAGGATTCAATGGTAAGATCTGGTATCAAACCATTCCTAACCAATTGGGTAAGGCATTTAACGCCTATGTGACCCAGCCGCATATGCCAAAGTTCAGTATTATTAATTACAGGTAAACTACGTTTATTAACTCCAGTATTTAAAATATCTTTTGAAGTTTGCAATGTATAATGACCATGCTGGTTTGGACAACAAAGGATATGAATATTACTTTTATCATATAAATACAAAGAACTGTTCTTCATAGTAATATGATAACCTTATGTATCTAATACAAAAAGAGATATAATATTAGCTACACATCCAGGTACAAAATGACAGTCATATAACAAAAGTGTCCCATTCGGCAATGAGATCTCGCATACTCCCACTGCAACTGCATCCAAAGAGTCTCCACTCCCGAATCGCAACTGTATCTCTCCAGGCTTCAGTCTTCTACTTTCCTTCAGCACCTGCAACGAATTGCAAATGTGAATGGGACAAGCAGAATCTAAAATCCAGCTGGATGTAACGGCTTCACAAGCCAAAGATAAATCAATAACTGGAAAAATAAATGTACCTGATGTAGATGCTCTATCCCCCCTCAGCTGGGCGATGTAATCAGGACAGTTCCTTTTCCAGTGCCCGACTTTGCCGCAGTGGTGGCATTTGTCTTCAAAAGCCATCTTGGGCTTAGCTATCTTTCCCTGTGGTTGAGGACCGAAACCCTTCTTCTTCTTCCTTTTCTTCTTCTTTCCCTTTGACCATGTCTGGGAAGAAGCAGAGAGAGAAGTAGGTCTCGAAGGGCGAGTCGGTACTCCCATCTTGGGGTCCTCTTCCGTCGTGAGAAACATCCTATGTAGCTCTTGGTAGGTACAAATAATCTCGTTCATGTTGAAATACATCACAAACTGGCGATAAGAAGCTGGGAGAGAACCAAGCTTGCCTCAGTTGATCAATCAAATCGATCATCTGAAGAATGAGATCAACACTCCTACCGAAAATGTCATTTAGAATGAGATCATGTTGCCTCAGTTGATCAATCAAATCGATCATCTGAAGAACATGTGGGCTAACAGCTTGCCCCTCATCTAATCGCGCATGGAACAGTTCCATTGCGACCTTGTGAACAATCACTTGTTCTTGGTTCTCAAACGATTGTCTCAATCGCATCATAATACTATACGCATCTAACATGCCATAGTATTGTTTCTTGAGTCCCGGGGACAGTGAACTAAGGATGTATGATTTAACTCTTAAATCATCATTCTTCCAAGTTTCAAAAACTTGGTGTTCCTCCTCCGTAGCATCCGCACCAACAGCAAGGGGCAACAGACCCTCAATAACATATCCCAATTTCTCGGAATCGGGGACAATCCTCAAATCCAATTCCCAATCTGCAAAGTTATCAGCGCCTTTGAGTTTGTTCGCATCAAGCATACGCGCAAACTGATTAGTGGATGGTGCCGCCATCGCAAATCTATCATATATATCACGAAAAAATGGTTAGCAGAAATTAAGCAGTTTCATATAATATCAAAAAGCATAAACTAGATCATGGATTTTTAATCTAAAAATGCCCCTCCCACTAAATCATTCAATACTGTAATCCCCAAACAGAATACAAAGATTTAATAATTAAATTAATACAAATAGTGAAAAGTGGATCCCGTGAATATATTTCAGCTCACAGCAGAGGCACGGTCTCGCCTACGTATATTCATCAGGTAGAAAACTCATTTGTCAATCATTCACTAATGACTCCTGGGTTTCCGGTCCTGGTCGTTTCTCGTTGTCGCTGCTAAGGCAGGCCCACAAGGAGACGTAGCAAGGTTAAACTCGTCAATGATAAACTCAAGTTACTTGCGTAACCCTGATAGCTAGGGCACGTTCATGATTCCGCTTTCGCTTGAATTTATCTAGTATCTACTATACATCTGGTATAAATAAATCTCTATCGGCTACACCCTCACAGCAGAGGCACGGTCTCGGATGTAGTCACGAAGAAATATTCATAAACTGTATTGACAAGACGGACCATATAACATGCATCAAATACATAATTACATTTAAACCTTATTAATTAGGGATTTTCCACTAAGTGTCATACACCCTAAATCTAACCAAATTAGATTATAATAAGCATGTATAAAGTCAAGAAAACATGATTAAACATTGATTTAATTAAGGCTAATTATTTTAGGGGGCCTAGAATCAGACTCGCTCTGATACCATTTTGTAAGGGACTCGGGTCGGGCGCAGCGGAAACTTGGGTCGGGGCTGAAATCGTATTTCAAAACTTTTTCAAAATACCAAGTAGATTATTCAATATCTAATATGAATAATCTATTCGGATTTCACCTAAACCCAAAATTTACTTATGTGTATGATCAAATCAGATGAAGTAATAATCCAACCACAAAAGGCCCTTTGTCCGACCACATCAAGTCATGGCCGACCACATGTGGTCATGATTCGACCACATCATGGAAGACCAGACGAGGTCCGACCAGACCATGTCCGACCAGACGAGGCCGACCAGACCATGTCCGACCAGACGAGGCCGACCAGACCATGTTCGACCAGACGAGGCCGACCACATTATGTCCGACCAGAGTCAAACAGAAGAGTATTTTTCATGCATCATATACAAATCCAAATACTCAACATAAATGAAAAGCCAAATGGTGGTACAAGGTCAGAAACTTGAAACCAACACTTAAATCAAGTTTCTAAAACACCATTACAAGCCTCACCACAATGAAACAACTATAGAACAATTTTAGGTTATTTAAGAGTGCATCAATAACTCTAGAATGGCAACAAGGTTTCTTAAACCATCAATAGAATGCTTATTAACTCATTAGTAACATTCTATGATCTTTATACATGCTCAACCCTTTCCAAAAACTTCCATTCTCCAAAATACATAGAATAAAGAATAAGAAAAATATAAGAACATCACAAGATGAAGACCACAACAAGAGGAACATTTTTCCCTCTAATGGCAAGTTGGAAATACTTACTAAATTCCAAGCTTTTCCTTGTTTTTCTTTTCTTTCTCTCAAGCTTCTATGTCTTCTTTCAATGGAGTTTTTTAGGTAAAGTGTGAAAATTTTTTAAACCCTAAATGAAACAAAACAATATATACTTGTTACAAAATGGCCTTGGCCGAAAATGCCAAAGGAATGTAACAAGAATTTTGTTTTAATTTCATTTCAATTTCAACTTGCAACTTGATTAAATGATCATTACACTTTAATGATATTTTCAACCAAGTCAACAATTTCAACTCAAGTCATTAATAAAATATCATAACATTAAAATATCTTTACTTTAATTAATTTAATCATTTAACAATTAAATAATCAATTAATTAATTAAATACAATATATTAAATATATGTATAATATTTACATTATATATTAAATACATATATTCATTTATGATATTAGTCAAATATCTCATTTTGACAATTAATTAATGTGTATTTGAATTAATCAAGTATTAAATGCAAATACACAAAAATTAAGGAAATGACTATCGGGTCCCATCACATGTATTTTTTGCGTTTAACCTTTAAACGACTTTATAAATAATCAATATTATTTATATAAGTTGCCCTAGTGCTCTACGAGTATATTTCATTAGTCAGACTCTCTAGATTCATGCATATCCGTCACGAAATCCAATTTCGTGTCCATAATTTATCCACCCGTAAATTATGACGACCACAGATAAAATCGCTGAATCATACAGGTCAAGGTCATGGAAAATATATAATTCATCCGTCACAGGTATCCAGATATATCCCAGAGATATAGATGTTAACGTCAAATCTCTATGGGGATTATCCAGTCGACTATTCTATTAGCAATCTCAAAATGAATCTTTAGAACTAGTTTTTAAACTGTACCACTGGCCCATGGTTTTATCTGATTGCCAATCATATGGACTACCTATGCTCTGATACACAGAACTGACAGATCCTATCTTGACATATACAGGACACCCTGAGAATCTATCTACACCCAACGAATAGGCGGAGGTCTGATCTAAATAGATCGGTGACATGACTGCCATCTAAGTGTATAAGATGTCTCAGGTGCCCACAGTGGCATCTCAAGTCTAAGAATCACAAGTGCTACTCAACTCGAAAAGATTCTTATTGACGTTGATGTACCATCCATTAAGAATCTTCGGTGAGTCGTTCAGTGTTTATCCGCTATAAACACCTACACGTCTATATTAGTCTCCAAGACTTATGGTTCATTGAGAAACCATTGGAATCATATATTCTAGTATACGACATGTACCGGTCTCAACGGGTTTACTATACTGACCAAGTAGTGTAAACCTTGACCAGGAACTGTCTGAGAATGACAACGTCATGATACAACTCAATGTCAGTTGCGACGATTTTGTAACTGCACCATGACTAGTCATTCTAAGGTCATTACGTCCTTACCATATTAAAATAATCATTATATTATAGAAACTGCATATATTATTCAAAATAATAATGTTTTACAGAAGTATTCATAAAGAAATACAACCGGGAATTGGCGCTCTGAGCACCAACCCCAACACATCGGTCCACACCCAACGAACATCTAGATGTCAGATCATGAAATGTTTCTGAAATACATGGCATCTAAGTGTGGAGGATCTCACACAAAATTAATGCTATCTTATAGTCAAAGGATTACATATGCTACTCGACTCGAGGAGATTCCTATTGATGGTGGTGTGTACTTCCAACTATTAGGAATCACTTGTGAGTCATTCAGTATTCGCTCCAACGAATACCCGCATGTCTATACGAGTTTCCAAAACTCATAGTATATCGCGTTAAAACATTGGAACTCCAATTCCAATATACGACATGTGCTAGTCTTATAGGTTATAGGAATTCGACCGTATTCCAAAACCAACGACTAGGAATATTTACTTTAAGAATAGTTTACACCTAGTGTCAAAACTATTATAAGGTCGATGTCATTCTTAGCATATCTATACATTAATTTAATACGCATAATGACAATACCATTAATAAGGTATGAAATGAAAAATATAGTTATTTTATTAATAAATAATAAAATATATAAATCGGATTGGCACTCCAAGCACCAACTCCATCAACGACATGTGCTAGTCTTCTAGGTTATAAGAATTCGATCGTAATCCAAAACCAACGACTATGAATATTTACTTTAAGAATAGTTTACAATAGTAATACTTATCCCAATATTAAACCACCTAATGTCTAGTATTACTAAAAGACTATTCTAAGGTTGATGTCATTCTTAGCATATTTATACATCATTCTAATATGCATAATGACGATACCATTAATAAAGTATGAAATGAAAATGTAGTAATTTTATTAATAAATAATAAAATATACAATACATTATTCGGATTGGTAGTCCAAGCATCAACTCCAATATATGACTTCATGGAGCATCTGTAATTTTTCATAGTTGGGGATGTCCTCCGTGCTCCACTTTAAAAGAGCATGCGCACCAATGAAGACGGATGGGTCATTAAGGATGATAAAGTAGAGAGATGACCAGTCTCTGAAGAGTTTCATCGACAGATACCATAGCTTAGTATTAAAGGTCGAAGTGTATAATCCCCAGAAGCGTTGGAGAGCTTTAAAGGAGCTTTGAGAGTTGGGAAATTATGGTCCCACCTAAGGATCCAGGAGGTACCAGACTATGCCGCGACCCTAGAGTATGTGAGGAAATTTGTTTTACTAGAAGAATAGGAGAAGATAACCCAGGGGGCGCTGCTCAGGTAAAGAATGAGCGAAGATAAGAAAATCAGGGTGATATTGGCAATGGTCAGAGAGGACCGGCCCCAAGGCAAAGGAAGTTTAGGCCAATAACTCAGGGTAGCCTATCGGCCGATAGGAGACCCTAGATCAAGGTCGCACATGTTACTAGAGGCGCAACGTTCACTGCCCTTAACATGCCGTTGGCGCATATAGCTCATGTTGATGGTGGTTTTTCACCTTGGAAAGTGTTCAAATGTCGAGGAGAGGCATAATGGGTATTGTACTTAGCCAAAAATGGATAATAAAGGCATATGGGCCTGAAGATACAGACAGAGTTTGACAGAAGGACCCGACCATATTGTACAAAGGAGTTCACCCAAATGGCATAACATGTCAAGGATTTAGTGAGTTATCATACCGACTCGATCTAGTGAAGGAATGATGGATTTGGGGTTATTAGAGAATTTATTGAGCCCGACCTGATGATGTCCATGCTTGCTGACCCGACCTAATTGAGAAAGCTAGATGGAGTTTGACAAGTATCATATGTCTTGGTATACCGACCTGAGGAATGAAAATGGGATGCCAATCTATATTTAAGTCATATGAGATATGCCCTATGTGAGGAGATGGGCTTCCGGAGGACTACGTCCCAAAGTGTGTGGTGGTGGTTAAAAGGTTATAATGATGGATTTCTACTGACAGGGATGGTTGAACCTAGTGACAGTATAGTTGTTTATTGAGTGGTTGAGAAAGCAACATGGGGACGATGATGGCCTGATGACGACGGCTGATATCATGAGTTGGTAAAATAGTGGATTTGGGAGTTTAGGTAAAGAGGTTGAAATCTCAGATTCAATGGTTGGCAAATTTTGCATCTCACCACTTAGAGAGAATGTGAGAGTTGAAGAGTTAGTGCTAGAGAGAGAAAGTAGGTCAGTATCAGACCACCTGAGAGATTTATACCGAACTTGTTGTAAGACCCGAGTTACATATTTCTGTAATCTTATATACCCATCCACTTGTAGCTCGGGTCGATCTTGACCTCGAGTAGGAATAAAATGCACCCACCTTTCTCTCGTTGACGTAGGTTGGAGTCACTCTCTGCCGAACCACATAAATCATTGTCTTTATGTTTTTTCTTGTCTATCTGTTAAATTTACTTTTAATTTCCTACTAATCAAATAAATTCACTGTTGAAAGATCTAGAGGTTTATTCGATATGTTAATTTTTCATATCAATGAAATGCAGCAGTCAACAATGCAGTAGTACACACATAAAAATTAAATTAGACAACATGCATGAACTTCAAGCAAGGTGCCCGTTGCTTTCCCAACCAATTAATTCGACAACTCGGTGTCGATTTTCAACAATTTTAATCTTAAAAGAAAAATAGATGAGAGAGAAAACGACAAGGAATATTCCCCGTGATATACAAGTAATAATTGTATTTTACATGCACAGACAAAATGGATTTTCACAAGAAAGATGTAGAAGAATAAAAGGGACACGTGTCATGAGGAGAATCTCTTGTTTATTTTTACCATCAAATGTTGCAAAAATCTAATAATATCTTGAAAGAGAGTAATTCTCTGGCTACAACGGTGTGTAACAGTTATAGATAGATTCGTAATTATTTGGAACCGAATAAAAAATAAATTTTGATTCTAATTTTATATTTTAAAAATTAAATTTTGGTTCTGATTTTATATTTTTAATAAATTCTGAATGTATTGATTTCTTCTGTTACTCTTTGATTGATTATAACTGTGGCTTTTTAGAAAGACTCTGTGTTGCATCTTTTTTTTTTTTTTTTTTGAAGTTGAACTATATAATAATGTTGCATCCTTGCTCCTTTCTGAATTTCCTTTTCTTTTATTTTCTATTATTATTTATAATACTTATATATATATATATTGGTAAATATTTAAGCGGGTTTGGTAATTTTTAAAAAAACAACCGCTGCGAGTTTGGTAATTAAGTAAAACCAACGGATACCCACAGCGGGTATCCACTACCCGCAAACTTAAATTTTTTATTTTTTTTTATATCTTTAGGGCAAAAAAATCTCTGATATAAAAGGACTCACTAATTTACCATTTTTGAATTGCTCTCTCTTAATATTTTTGAATTACTTTTGGTCATGGTTCAATAATTTTGATGATATGAATTTAACATAATGAATTATATTCAGCTAGTAATTCATGGATGTAATTATAATAGTATGAATTTGACATTATGTTATAAACATTTTAAACTTTTATTTATGTGTCCTAATTTATAAACTTTCAAATATATTTTTTTGTATGTTATGAAAAAATATCAATGTTTAATTAAAAAGATTGTATTATTAAAAGCATAAGGGAATTCAATATTTTAAAAACCCGCAAAAAATCCGCTGGGTACCAGTGCATGGTTGGTAATTTATTTTTATATGCGGGTGCGGGTTTGGTAATGAAAATTAAAACCCGCAATGGGTATAGTGCGGATTTGGTAATTTATTTACATATGCGGGTGCAGGTTTGGTAATGACAAACCCACATCAAACCCTACCCACTGCTATCCCTATTCTGCATACATCTCATCTTATTATATTGATAGAAGAGAATACCAAATACAAATTAGCTCACTACTATACTTCTAACAACAAACAAATATAAATAACAAAACAATGAAAATTCAAAAGAAAGCATTGTATTTTTTCAGTATTAATATATTGGGTCCAAAATATGGTACCCTGGAATCAAACCGGAACCGATGAGTAGGGTACCCTATTTAATATGGTATTATGGTTCTAAAACTTTTGGAACCAAATTTTTTAAGGTAGATTCTGGTTCCACCTAAAACAGGGTAGAGTATCCTGTTTTGCTCACCCCATCGGAAATATGTGTGATGTAATACAACTAACTAATTAGCATAAAACATGTATATTATATTAAATATATATACGTGTATTTGGTAATTTTTTAATATTTTAATACGGTGACAAATATTAGATTGTTGAATGGGTGGTTTTAAATTTTTTTCCTTCATATGCACGATAAAAAATATTTAAAAAACTACTATATAAATGATAATTTTAATATTTAATACAATTATATATATTATATTATATATTTATTAATTTATAATATTACCTCACTCATATTCATATTCCTGTTATATTAGGCAATTACTCCACACTTTCATGCATTTATTTTCCTTTACTTTTGTTTAAGAGAATCTGCAGAAAAGGCAAGGGTTGGAGTCTTGTACGAGAAGACTGATTTTAGAAAGCGACAAACCAGCATTACTGCAATAGCAAGTGCAACATCTCACTCTCAGATAAGGGAATTAGATGCAGTTTCTGAAAACTTAACTTTGGCATAAATCAATGGCTTCTATAATGGGCCTGGTTCTTCACTTTTTTGCTGGAATCACCCCTGCCCATGCAGTAAAATGATCTTCCTTTTTAATTAGGGCATCCTATGTATAAAATTTTAGAATCCGAAATTTCCAAGTGCTAGTCAAAATCTTTATTAATTCATCATGATTATGAGATTGTAAGAGAAAAATAAATATGACCCACCCAATAGTTTTGTTATAAATCATTTCTATGTGAAGTGGTTTTTGCCGCGACTCAAAATCGGGATCAAAATCGGGATCAATGACATTTAAATAATTATAAAACTAAAAAGTAAGAATTAAAGACCAATATTCAAAAAATCAAAAATTTTGAAAAACATGTCTCGATGACTTTTAAAATATTAATAAACACAAGATCATGTATAAAATATTTAAAAACATTCTGAACATTTTTCGTAATTAAATAATCAAAATTCAAAATAATGGTCCAGTAATACTATGCATCATCTAACATTTGACATAAGTTGGTAAACTGAATATAAGTCAAGAACTTCAAAAACGTTCAATGACCGCCTAGTGAAAAAACCACTCGACATGATCCAAGTCGTCAAGGAAAATCAACCTCATTGTTGATTCTCCCAAGATACACACGATTCTATCTGGATGGTTAAAATTAATGGATGAGTAAAACCATGCGCTCTATAAGGATTACATATACTCACCTTAATTTGGTTTTATAAATCCTACATGGTTAGTTTAGTAAATATAAATATAAGGATGTCTAATTTATAAACAAATATCGATGATGCGACTTAAAAAAATCTAACAATTTATACAAATACATACATACATATATATATATATATATATATATATATATATATATATATATATATATATATATAATTATATGCATCATCAATATAACCTAATAATCTTACAAAAAACTGTCATGTGGTCACACTTCAAGGGTAGATCTGAGTAATGCTACATAGGGTCGCGTAACAAGACACAAAATATGGGAGTTGTGAATAATCAATGTGCCACATAATCGGTCGCCCAAACGGGGCCGTGTGCCGGATACCATAAAGGGATTGTGAATAATCAATGTGCCAGTGGAGCCATATAATTAGTGACTTAAATGGGGCCATAAACCAAACACCCAATTTAGGAGCTGTGAACCAGACTCCACAAAAGGTTGTGAATATACTGCACGGGGTTGTGTAATCAGACAAACAAAAATGGGGCTTTAAGCTAAACACTCTATACGAGGCTATGAATAATAACCTGACACCAAGGATCATAGCAAAATCATGCAACACATATATCGAAAACTTTATTTAATTAACAAATCCAGTCGAATTATTCATTTTCTATTATCATGTAATTGTTTATCAAAGTCAAAACATATTATCAAATCATGAAGGTCACGTTATACCTGTATGAGGTATCCTCCACACTTTGATGACAGTCACGTCACCGATCTATTTAGATCAGACCTCCGCATATTCGTTGGGTGTGGACTGATCCTCAGGATATCATGTGTGTATCAAGATAGGATCCGTCAGTTCTGTGTACAGAGCATAGGTATCCATTATGGAATTAGAAATCTGTTAAATTCATGGGCTTGTGGTACACTGCAGAAATCAGTTCTAAGTTTTTTTTAAGAGATTGCTAATAGAATCGTCGACGAGATTATACCTATAGAGATTTAACATTTATATCTATATATCTGGGATAATTCGGATACTTGTGACGGAAGGATTATACGTATGCAGTGACCTCGACCTATATGGTTCAGAGATTTTATCTGTGTTCGTCATAATTCATGGATGGGTAGATTATGGACATTAAATTGGATTTCGTGACGGATATGCTTGAACCTAGAGAGTCTCACTAATGAGATATACTCGTAGGGCACTAGGGTAACTTTTATAAATAATACTGATTATTTATAAGTCGTTTAACGGATAAATGAAAATACATATGTTTGAGATCTTTCGGCCATTTATTAAATGTCGAATTGTGATATTTGACATTTATTATTAATATATGTATTTTGATTATTTAATGTAAATATAATACATATATTTGAGATATTTGTATTTAATTATTTGATTATTCAAATGTTGAATAATTAAATTAATTAAATAATTAATATGTAGTTTACTTTAATAAAGTAAGCTAAATGGTTTTTTATGATTGTTTTTTTTGGCCAATTTTGATTGATTTTAAATGGCATGATTTAATTGGATGATTTGTGATAAACATTAATTTGATTAATTATTTTACACCATAAATTTTATTAAATCATTTTCCATTTTATTAAAACAAAAATTAAAACACTTGGCTAATATTTTTTGTCATATTTTCGGTCATGATGAAAAAAAAATATAAGTCTTGTTTTGATTTTTTGTTTCATAATTTTCAAGAATCCTACAATCAAAATACAAAAAAAAGATAGAGAGAAAGAGAAAGGAAGAAAAAGCTTGGAAAATCAAGTATTTTAGTAAGTTTGTCTTACTTTTTTCTACATGAAATTTGTTTCTATCATATTAGGCTTCAACATGTGTAGCTTAGTTTGTTCTCTACTCTTTTTTGGATGTATTTTGATGGTTGGAAGCTTGATAGAAATATGTAAGCATGTATGAATTTAAAGAATGATTATTAGGTGTAATAAAGTATTCTTTTCATTATTTGATAATGTTGTTGCCATTATAGAATTACTTAGCCACTCATAAATGACCTAAAATTGTTCTTGAGTTGTTTCATGATGATGAGACTTGTTTGGTGTGGTGGGAATTGAATTAAAGTGTTGAATTTAATTAATTTGGTATTAATTTGTCAATTTGTTGAAATTATAAAATTAGGGTTCATAACCCACTCCAAATTTGGGAATTTTCATATATGTGATGTAATTTGATGTATATATGATGTATATTAAATTTGGGAATTTTTGGATTTGATTTTGACATGTTTTGAACAAAAAGGACCAAATTATAAATTCTTGAAAAAATGGGGACCATTCGGAAATCACTAGAAAATCTGTTTTCTTGAGTTGCAAAATGTATTTTCATGTATAAATCATTTTGAGATTGATTTGGAATCAATTAGAATTGTATTTGACAATTTAGGACTAAAATGATTAAAATATAAAGTTTAGGGGCTAAGCGGTAATTTACGAAAAATCTGATTTTTGGGTAAAAATTTCAGTTTTTAAGTATTGAGTAATTAAAATAAATTAATTACCCAAGAAAAATTATCGAAATCAAAAAATTTTGATTTTCCGCGTTCCGCTGCGTTTACCTAAATTACCGCCCAAAACCCCAACAATACCATCCAACGCACCATCCCACAATTATAAAATATGGAAAATAATATATATATATATATATATAAACCACACTTAATATAAGTAACTAAATCTCTACCTCAATCCAACATTCGAAATGTGAAACCAACCCAATCATGATGGTATCATACCAAATGACTCTCCTCGGGCCCGCTTGAAAAGCCTTACGAGGTACGTTGCCCACTCAGAAAATGAGTCCCTCTTATCGGTGACCTCCAATAGCTGATCGTAAAGTAACTCCTCGAACTTGAGATGGCAAAATGTTTTCTAATTAAAATCCCCGTGCATTCTAACAGAAATTCGACATGGTTCTATTTAAAATATGGACTTCCTATTTACAACCCAATACCACAAAATACTCATCCAGAGTCTACAATAACCACCAATAGCAACACATTATATCCAACTTCATAATTCAATAATTAATACAATTAAATTATTCGAATTGGTCAAATTAATATGCGTAAAAACCCGATATTATAACTTAAATATAAGAAAAGTCAAAGTTCGAGTTCATTACAGTGGGAAAGGATCGGCCTAGCGCACCAGAGATGTTCAACCTTCATACGTCGCCACATGTGTCAACATGTGAGGCCCACGTACTGATAAATGCTGACACTATGGACACTATGGTGACATCCTGAATTAAATGGTAGTGGTCGTGTGTCTATTTGAGCTATGATTTGTCGTGAAATCACCAAAAACAACATCCCCTTTCTAGTATCGATTTCACTGAATATATAAACCACACTTAATAATACAGCCACCAAAGTACTTCCCATGTTTTTCTCTACATTTTCCCTAACTTGTTTCACCAAAATTTGCCCTCAAACGGCCGGATTTCTTTCAATCTCTCTCTTCTTCTCACATTCTCTCTCCCAAACGTTTTGGCTCAAGAATGAGGATAAGTTGCTTAAATAGTGGGCTGGCTAATTTCAATCAGCCCCTCTCAAATTTTATCACTTTCCTTTTTTAATCACAAATAACCAAAATTAATTACTTTAACCTTGACCTCTTTTGATCATTTGACCACTGAATTTTTAAGGAAAAGCCATATATACCATTAGAGATTTTTGAGTTATTACAATTCCAGTCGTTTGTGAGCGTTGAAAATTCTTTTAAATATTTTTAAATTGGATTCAAATCATTTTGTGGGTGATAATTACGTTATAAGAGAAGTCTTGTTCAAATTATGATCACATAAATGTGAGAAGATTTAATTATTAGTCATACTATTCTTTAAAAAAATTGAACTACTTTGTAATTACGCTACCATAAAACTGATATAGGAAGTTCTAAATTTATTGGTGGATGAATCTCGTGTAACATCCCCCAATCCGAAGATGCTACCGGTAGTGAATAGGCCATCCTATCCCCCTGAGCCTCTAACTCATTGACTGTATACAATACTAATAACTCATCTTAAATATAACTTAAGCATGGGACCATTGCCCAAACTCAATTTAACGTACATGCATTATTTTACTCATGCCATGTTCTTAACGGTTCTTCATAATACAATTCTAATAATGAATACTTAAACGTATTATAATGCAATCTTTACTATCGAACGTGCATGATGCATGACTGTACATGACTCTGACTGAACTGTAATTCAATTTGGTTGACTCAGACCCTCTTGTGACTACCATAAGTATCCATCATCTCGAGCTCGTCCTCCGGGTACACCTGTAAAACAAAGAAACTGAGAGTGGGGGGGGGGGGGGGTGTTAGATCGTTTTGAACGACCTAGTGAGTGGAATGTTTTAAAATGAAAACTGAAATACTTTATGAAAACTCATATTTTGGAAATCAAATCGAATCTTTTCTCAAAAACGTTTATTTCCTGAAAGTAGTTATCTTTCTAGAAACCTTTATGAAAATCTTTTCTAAAAATCTTTTATAAAACTGTTGTTTCCGAAAACTTTCCTTTCTAGAAAATTTTTCTCTGAAAATTATTTCTGAAATATGTATCTGTAAACTGATCTCTGAAAATTATTTTCTAAAAATCTATTCTGTCTTTGCAAAACCTGACGTATGGGGGCGTTACGTATTGTCGTCTCCTCATACGCCTAAACTAGTGAACTTGGGGTGTACGTATCGTCGTCCCCCAAGCCACTGAACTAGAGCGAGGAGTACGGATCTAGGCTATTGCCTGACCCTGAAACTAGGATCTAAGGGCATCTGTCATCCTTAGTCCTGAACTTGTAGGGGTTTTAGGGGCTAAATACGGTAACGCAACGGAAACAGTGGAAAATCGAATTTTCCGATTTCAAAACTTTTTCTCGGATTAATAAAATAAACTTATTTATTTTATTATCCAATAATCAAATTATGAAATAAAACACCATAAATCATATTCATGTGAATTTATCGAATTGCCCTTAAACATAACATTTTGGTTATTTTAATCCGAAATTGTTCAAATTTTTTTTGAATGATTCTAAATCATTACTAACATGAATTAAATATGTCACAAATGTCAAAATACAATTTGCAACATAAAACCCAAAATTTCTCATCATGGCCGAATGCTTCCTAAGTGGCATATTGTGCATTTTGCACTTCCATTGTTCATAACACATGCAAATGAAATCCAATCAACATAAGATTTAATATGTATCATATACACATCCAAATACACCATATAAATGAAAAGCCCCAAATTTGGAAGTGGTCTTAAACCCTAATTTTTCAATTTCTTCAAATTGGACAAATTAGACCAATTTGGTTAAACAATGAAACAACTATAGAAAAATTGTAGGTCATTTAAGAGTGGGTCAATAACTCTTGAATGGCAACAAAGTTCTAAAACCATAAAAAGAATGCTTATTACTACACTAGTAACATTCTTCCAACTTCATACATGCTAAACCCCTTCATCAAACTTTCATCCATCAAATACAAAAAGAAAAAAGAATAGAAAAACTCAAGAACATCACCAAGTGAAGCCCACAACAAGTGGAACAATTTACTCTCTAATGGAAAGTTGGAAATACTTACTAAATTCCAAGTTTTTCTTTGATTTTTCTTTTATTTCTCTCTACCTTCTTTGCTTTATTTTAATGGAGTTTTGATAAAGTGTATTAGCTTATTCAAACCCTAAAAGAAACAAAACAATATATACTTGTGTATTTTTTAACCCTTGGCCGAACTTGGCTAGGAAAAAAATAAAGACATTTTGTTTTAATTTCATTTAAATTTCAACTTGCCAATTTGATTAAATGATCATTACACTTTAATGATAAATTCAAACAAGTCAAAAATTACAACTTAGCCATTAAAACAAATATCATAACTTAAAATATCTATACTTTAATTAATTTAATCATTTAACAATTAAATAAATAATTAATTACTTAAATATATTAAATATATGTATAATATTTACATTAAATATTAAATACATATATTCATTTATGATAAGTCAAATATCTCAATTTGACAATTAATTAATGTGTATTTGAATTAATCAAGCATTAAATGCAAATATGCAAAAATTAAGGAAATGACTATCGGGTCCCTACACATGTATTTTGCGTTTAACCTTTAAACGGCTTTATAAATAATCAATATTATTTATAAATGTTTCCCTAGTGCTCTACGAGTATATTTCATTAATGAGACTCTCTAGATTAAGGCATATCCGTCACGAAATCCAATTTTGTGTCCATAATTTATCCACCCGTAAATTATGACGACCACAGATAAACTCGCTGAATCATACAGGTCGAGGTCATGGAAAATGTATAATTCCTCCTTCACAGGTATCCGGATAAATCCCAGAGATATAGATGTAAACGTCAAATCTCTATAGGGATTATCCAGTCGACTATTCTATTAGAAATCTCAAAAAGAATATTTAGAACTGGCTTCTAAACTGTACCACGGGCCCATGGTTTTATCTGATTGCTAATCATATGGACTACCTATGCTCTGATACACAGAACTGACGGATCCTATCTTGGTACACATAGGACACCCTGAGGATCTATCTACACCCAACGAACAGGCGGAGGTCTGATATAAATAGATCGGTGACGTGACTGCCATCTAAGTTTAGAAGACATCTCATGTGCCCACAATGGCATCTCAAGTCTAAGAATCACAAGTGCTACTCAACCCGTGAAGATTCTTATTGACGTTGGTGTACCATCCATTAAGAATCTTCGGTGAGTCGTTCAGTGTTTATCTGCTATGAACACCTACATGTCTATACTAGTCTCCAAGACTTATGGTTCATTGAGAAACCATTGGAATCATATATTCCAGTATATGACATGTACCGGTCTCAACGGGTTTACTATACTGACCAAGTAGTGTAAACCTTGACCAGGAACAGTCTGAGAATGACAACGTCATGATACAACTCAATGTCAGTTGCGACGCTTTTGCAACTGCACCATGACTAGTCATTCTAAGGTCATTACGTCTTTACCATATTAAATATTAAAATAATATAATATAGAAACTGCATATATTATTCAAATTAATAACGTTTTACAGAAGTATTCATAAAGAAGTACAACTGGGAATTGGCGCTCTGAGCACCAACCCCAACAAAAACTCACACTTGCTCTAGTGCCAATAACGACTGTATCTAATACCCATCGACTCCACGTGTCTATCAAACAACTTCAGAGGTATGGCCTTCGTCAGCGGGTCTGCTACATTATCTTCACTCGGTACCTTGCACACGACAATATCCCATCGTGACACAATCTCTCAAATGATGTGGTACTTGCGTTCCACATGTTTCGACTTCTGATGCTCCCTCGCTTCATTTGCTTGCGCAATGGCTCCGGTATTATCACAGTATAACAGAATTGCATTCTCGATACTTGGGACAACTCCCAATTCTGTGACAAAATTCTTTATCCACAAGCCTCTTTTGCAGCTTTAGAAGCTGCAATATATTCCGCCTCAATGGTGGAATCTGCTGTTGATCCCCGTTTGGAACTCTTCCAACAAACTGCACCTCCGTTAAGGATAATCTATGATCGAAAACTTAATTAGCATATAAGTTGTAAAATAGGCTTCGGAACTTAGCTAAGCTTACTAACACATCTATATGCTTTAACTAAAAATCTTATCATGCTTGTGCCTTGATGTAATGCTTGTATGCGAAATTATACGAGACCTATAAGGCGGCCTCTAACACACTATGATGAAATTGAAAGGAACTAATACTGATCTGGGGAAAATTTTACTCACGCGTCGCGACACTCACACACATGCTGGCAATCCAGTGAGCATCCCCTTATCTCCGCATCGTGACGTAAAGCCTTGGGTGTCGCAAAGCTCACAATTCCAGAAATGAATCTGTGGAAAAATTCCCAGTACGCATCGCGACGCTGCCCCTTTTGGCGTTACAACGCTAGCCTGTTTTCTAAGATTCTAAACTTGCTTCTCAAGGTCTATCTCATTCTAAATGCATCACCAACACTTCTATATCAAAACCATTACATAATTTACTCCATCAAACTTCAACTTCACATATTCTATACCAAGTTAACATCCTCAAATAATTCTTTAATTTATTTGTTCTAGTTTTAGCTCAATACTTAGAATTTTCAAATATTGAATAATTCTTAATTCAATTAATTTCCATGCTCATTTTCTCACTAAATGCAATCCCTAGTATGCCACTAACACCAACATATCTTCATATCATCCAGATTTTATAATTCCAAATTTGGGTCAAAGTTCCATTACCTTATATTCGTTTGATTTCCTTCACTCCTCAAGCTTCCCATGGTGGTTTTTCTTCTTCTTTGTTTGATGAGTATTTATTTGACACTTGTTTCCTCTTCCTTGTTTCCTCTTCATTCTTCTTCATTCCTTCTTCTTCTTCTTTCTCCTTCTCCCTCTTCTCATATTTCTTCATCTCTTCAAACATTTGGTAATGTTTGAATAGTGTCCCTCTTTTATACTAGAGGCTATTTTAAATTTTATTTTATGAAGAAAAGTTTAGAAACTTTGAGAAACTTTGAGATTTCTCTAGATGGTCCACAGTCACTATTCATCTAGATGTTTTACCTGCGTTTTTAACTTGCTTCTGTTTCGAATTTGGAAAACTATTTAACGTGGAAGTTGTAGGTCTCGATCTTAGCTTTCCGATGATATAAAGTTAATAAAAATCGGAGTTCGTATGAGAGAGTTATAAACTAAAAAATATAGATTGTCCGGAGTGAAACATCGTACAATTTTGTATCGAAATTTCAAAGAATTTACCGACTGTCCCCAAATCATTTTATGAGTGTATATATATGTTCGAACAAAATTTTCATTATATATCATAGTCTCACAATGGAATAGTAGTCAAGATTTCCGGACGTTACAAATTCTCCCCTAAATAGGATTCGTCCTCGAATCATTTTTGAGGTTTAACTCGAAGATTTGTCTTGGTTCGAGGATATATGTGTCCCTGCTACCCTTAAATTTCTTAACTTCCTTCTTACTTTACTACTTCAGAACTTAGTACTGTTACTTCTAGGAATCTCTTATTCTGATACAGTATCTTTAATTCTCATAGCTGACAGCCTAACCTTTGGGAGTCCTTTCAGGAACCATGTTCTTGTGTGGGGAACATAATCTGTCTACTATTTCTTGTCCCTATAAAAGTGTGAACCGTTCATGAAACTTATCATTCATGAAAATTATTATCTTTCATCTTATGCTTCCTGATATCTTGTAAGATGCTCCAGAATTACTTATTTTCTTATGGCTAGTTCTTTAGTTTCCTCGAACTGATGCTCAAGTGAATTACCATTTTCCTGTTTGGTGAGCTATAACTGTATTTCACTTCACTTGGTTCTTATCATTAAGGATTTAAAACCTCATACCTCTTTCTAGACGATCTCTCATCTTATTATTGCTTTCATCAATCATGGTTAATTGGTAAGGTCCTAGCTAGATTTTTACTTTATAATTGTCGATGTGGTCGTATCCACCACTACCCAAGTTTATATTAATCTTTAATAACAATGCTTAGTCTATATGGGGAATTCTTTTCAGCTAGTACTCTCACGTCTCTAAGGTTTCTGGAGTCTCCTCTAGTCAGGTTTCCTTATATTCCGCCTTAACTCTGGAGTAAAAATATACAAAAGTATACCTTATTATTTTACGAATGACCATATCTAACACTTTCTTATTCCCATAACCCCGATTTGACCTCAGTATTTCTTTCCATGAGTTATTTTCCCTTTTTATTTCTTCTTTACTAAGCGCCAATTATTTTCGGCTCTATTTTTAAGACTCTCATATCCCTATCTATCTCGTACTTAGGACCTTATAGTTCATGACCAGATTCTTTATGTACCTCAAAAATTTGTTTCATGTCATCCCCAAGTGTTATCTACTACGGTGCACTGTGAAGGAATCATGTAGGCTATACTCTCTATCCTTCTTTCAACTCCATATTTAATAGAGTTTCGGCTCTTACACTAACATTTAATGACTCGTCGTTATTCATTTCACAATGTATCCCGTTGATACCTTTCTTCTTTAGTCCTTAAATGGAAATGTTTGTTAATATGCACCATTGATCATGTCTATCGTTGTCACTCATAAATTCATGTCATTGCTTGTCTAATGTTCCCTCTTCTCATTACTCTCTATTGACAGTTTCTCTTTTAAACTCTTTACTTGAAGTTCCTTTCTTCTTCTCTTCTACTCTTATCATATATCTAAAACTTCTAGAATCTCCGTCCCTGTCTTCTTCTCCAAGGGGTACTACCTGTTAATGAAACAAACAACGAATATACTAATTTTATTTAAACAGAAACTTGAAAAGTAATACAAATCAAAACCAACAGAAACTTACAGAATCAACAACAAAATTTATAAACTCACAGACTTGAGATTGAGGCTAGCGTAACGCTATGTCCTATAGCAGAATTTCGTCCCTACTCTTGTGCTTGTAGTTCTACGGACGTCTGCCACCAGGATTCAACAATCTGAAGTCGAAATTCTGCACCGAAATCGACCCCCTGGCGAATCTACTTGATATCTTATTTAATTCGTTTCCCAAAGACCAGATTTGATAATCATGTTTTCCACAAAGTTTCAATCTACTTTCAAATGCATACTGTTCTATTTAATAGACAGTTAGAAACAGTTGAACTTGATGACTTTTCAGTAGGGTTATGTTCTTTTGATTTAAATTAAAATTCAAATCCAAAAAATAAACAAAAAGAAAAAGTATTACAGGGAGGCTAATTAATCACAAGAGCCCAAGCCCCAAGGCCCAAGGCCCATCTTTTGACCAATTAATATATATTAAATATATATTAATTATCATGCCAACCATACATCCAACCATGCATCAAAGCCCAAGCCCAAGCCCAAGCCTTATCATTCCAATTTAATACAAGTGTTTGAATACCACTTATAAACTTTTCATATTCCCTTTACATTTCCTATGTGGGATTCATATTACTATTTACTATACAAACTCTTACAATACCCCACATTTGTATAGTAAATAGTGGCAATACTGTACATAACATGATCTGGAGAAACCTTAAAATTGATATGCATCAGGAGAGGTGTCTTTTGGACTTGAACCTTCCTTAGTAAATACTTATTGGATTTACCGATGAGTCAGTGTGTATAGGAGACATTGAACTGTTCATCATATTTTGTAAATCAAGGCAATAAGTATCACACATATTCAATTTCGACATCTTCGATTCATACGGTTGTGTTCAT
This sequence comes from Zanthoxylum bungeanum, assembly GCA_019454045.1. Classification (NCBI taxonomy): domain Eukaryota; kingdom Viridiplantae; phylum Streptophyta; class Magnoliopsida; order Sapindales; family Rutaceae; genus Zanthoxylum; species Zanthoxylum bungeanum. Next base: position 103,950 of record SKCR01032779.1, on the reverse strand, counting down.
TTTGGTCCTGAACAATCCTGGATTCATAGGAGCTTTAGAGAATTTAGCCATTTAATTCTCATAAATGCGACCCCACATTACTCCTATATAGGTGACACAAAATTTATAAGTATCGTAAAATTATTTTTGTCATTAAGAATGATCAATCATTCATCCTCGTATCATCATAAGAGCATAATTTCTCTTATCATAGGAATGAGCAACTCGTTATGCTCTATTATTGAGTTTCACCCAACTAGTTTTCCACATTGAACCTAGACTTTGATTTACCAAATTGCTAGGTTGGGTTTCCGCTAAGTTACTTCTCATTGTGTTGGCTTTAAGCCCATTCCCCTCGATAAATATAACACTTGCTCCTTTGGTATACCCTTTGTTAATTGATCTGCAATATTCTCCTTTGATTTTACAAAATCAATGGAAATAATGCCAGTCGAGAGCATATGTTTTATAGTGTTATGTCTTCGTCTTATGTGCCTTGACTTCCCATTATACATATGGCTCTTTGCTCTACCAATAGCAGCCATGCAGTCACAGTGCACACATATGGCCGTCACAGGTTGAGGCCACATTGGAATATCTTCCAAAAATTCTTTAGCCATTCCGCTTCTTCAGCAGCTTTATCCAAGGCTATGAATTCTGATTCCATTGTTGAACGTGCTATACACGTTTGTTTTTGTGATTTCCATGATACTGCAGCTCCACCAAGTGTAAACACATATCCACTAGTTGCTTTTTTCTGTATCATTCGAAATCCAATTGGCATCACTATATCCTTCCAAAAACTGGTGGATATTTTGTATAGTGTAAACCATACTTCATTGAGTATTTAAGATATCTTAATACTCTAACTAAAGCATCCCAATGATCATGTGAAGATTACTCGTATATCTTGCCAATCTATTCACAGAGTAGGCAATGTCTGGTCTAGTACAATTCGTGATGTATTGTAACGTCCCAATTATACGAGAATATTCTAGTTGTGACACACTGTCCCCAACATTTTTCTTTAATGTACTCTTAGGATCAAAAGGAGTTTTAAATGGACTACTATCAAAATGTCCAAATTTTCGAAGAATTGCTTCCACGTAGTGTGATTGGCTTAGAACATAACCATCACTACTTCTTTGAATTCGAATTCCTAAGATAACATCAGCTTTTCCCATGTCTTTCATATCAAAGGTCGAATTCAATATTTTCTTCGTGGAGTTTATGACACTTAATTTGGTCCCATGATGAGCATATCATCAACATATAAGCATACAATGACATATGAACCATTATTCATTTTCTTGATATAAACACATTTATCACATTCATTGATCCGAAATCCATGTGATAACATGGTATGATCAAATTTCTCATGCCATTGTTTTGGTGCTTGTTTAAGTCCATAAAGTGACTTCACAAGCTTACATACTTTATTATCTTGTCCTTTTGCTACAAACCCTTCAGGTTGTTCCATATAAATTTCTTCATCCAACTCACCATTTAAGAATGCAGTTTTTACATCCATTTGATGTATTTCCAAATTATAAATTGCTGCAATCGCTATTAACATCCTTATAGATGTTATTCTGGTTACTGGTGAGTATGTGTCAAAGAAATCAAGTCCTTGTTTTTGACGGTATCCTTTAGCTACCAAACGAGCTTTGTATTTATCAATTGTACCATCAGGCTTCAATTTCTTTTTGAAAATCCATTTATAACCAATCGGTTTGCAACCAGATGGTAAGTCTACTAACTCCCACGTATGATTTTGTAGAATGGATTCTACTTCGCTATTTATTGCTTCCTGCCAATAAACAGACTCAGACGAAGTTATGGCCTCTTGATATGTTTGAGGCTCAACTTCAGTGAGAAAGGTTAAAAAATCAGGTCCATAATCTTTTGCAACCTTGATTCTTTTTCCTCTTCTAGGTTCTAAATCTTTCTCTTGGAGAGTTGATTTATTTGGTTCCAAATCCTTGATTTGAACACCAGACGAAGAGGCAATATCATTCTCATTCTCTTGATTAAATTCAGGCATTTTCCGTTTATTTTTATCAAGTCTATCCTTATAAGGAAATATATGCTCAAACCATTCAGCATTATTAGACTCAATAATTGTATTTACTTGGATATCCGAAATCCAGATTTAATTACTAGAAAACGGTATGCCGCACTATTATTGGCATATCCAATAAACACACAATCAATGGTTTTAGGTCCAAGTTTAACTCTTTTAGGCAAGGAACTTGAACCTTTGCTAGGCAACCCCACACTTTCAGGATTTTGTATGCCGGTAGCCTTTTCTTCCATTTTTCATATGGAGATTGACCACTTTTCTTTGGTGGAATTCTGTTTAAGATGGTGTTAGCTGTAAGTAACGCTTCACCCCACATATTATGTGGTAAACCAGAACTGTTAAGCATGGAATTCATCATATTTTTTAAGTTCTATTTTTCCGTTCAGCCACCCCATTCTGTTGTGGAGAATAGGGTGCTGTTGTTTGATGAATTATTCCATTAGAAGCACAAAATTCTGCGAAGGCATTAGATTCATATTCTCCGCCTCTATCAGATCGCAATATTTTGATCTTATTGTCTAACTGATTTTCCACCTCAGCTTTATATGTCTTAAACATATTCAAAGACTCATCTTTGCTATGTATCAAATATACATAACAGTATCTACTACTATCATCTATAAAAGTGATGTAGTAATTCTTTCCGCCACGACTTGGTATTGATTTAAAATCACCCAAATCTGTATGAATTAATTCTAATAATTCATTTGATCTCTTAGTCACAGATTTATATGACTTGCTAGCAAACTTTGATTCAACACATGTTTCACATTTATGCATATTATCTTTTGTACAATTAGGCAATAAGCCAAGATTGACCATTCTATGCATACATTTAAAGTTAATGTGACCTAATCTAGCATGCCATAATGTAGAAGATTCAAGCAAGTAAACAGAAGCCTTATTTATTTTATTAATAGCATCATCAGCAATTACATTGAGTTTAAATAGCCCTTCAGAAAGGTAGCCCTTTCCTACAAATGTTCCACCCTTAGTAAGAACAATTTGTCAGACTCAAATACAAGTTTAAAACCCTTCTTGCTTAATACAGGACCAGAAATTAGATTCTTAGTAATTTCAGGGACATGGAGTACATCCATTAGGGCAAGTTCTTTCCCGGAAGTGAATTTCAGAACCACTTTCCCTTTTCCAGCAACAGTTGCAGCAGTTGCATTGCCCATATATAACTTTTCTTCGCCATTGTTAGGAGTGTAAGTAGCAAACATATTTCTGTTTCCACAAATATGTCTTGTTGCACCAGTATCCCCCACCAATCCTTACTGTCAGTCAGTAAATTCACTTCAGAGACAACAATTCCAACAAATTCTTCCTCATTCAACAATATTTGCCTGTTTGTTGCTGTTCTTATCATTTGGACCCGTATTTCCTTTCTTGTGGCGACAGTCTAGTGCTCGGTGTCCAATTTTCCCACACACCCAACAAGCACCTTTAATTCCCTTTAAATTCTTCCCTTTTGCAGCAAGAACTTTCTGGTTTTTATCTTTCCCTTTATTATTCCATTTATTCTTCTGGTTTTGAGGCTTAGGCTTTGACACCCCTCCACTCTCAATGACATTTGCCTTGGCTTCAAATTCTGGGACATTCAGCCCTTCACTCTTGCGGTGATCTTCTTGCACCCTCAGTTTGAGAACCAAATCCTCCATTGACATATCAGTCTTTTTATGCTTGAGATGTATCTTGAATCATTCCAAGATTGAGGCAATTTCTCTATAACAGATCCGACAGCAAACTGTACCGGTAGAGTCATGCCTTCGGCCGCAAGTTCATGGATAAGAATCTGCAATTCTTCCACTTGGTTGACAACAGTTTTTGAGTCTACCATTTGGTACTTCAGAAATTTCCCCACAATGAACTTCTTTGAACCAGCATCTTCGATCTTATATTTATTTTCCAGAGAATCCCATAGATCCTTGGCAGTCTTATAAGATCTGTATACATCATACAAAGAGTCATCAAGACTATTCAGAATATAATTCCTACATAAAAACTCACTGTGTTTCCATGCATCAATTGCATTGAGTTTTTCTGCAGGAATGTTATCTCCCTCTGCCACAGGGCATTCTTCCTTGACGACATGTGCAAGGTTCAATGTTGTTAGATAAAACAACATCTTCTGTTGCCATCGTTTGAAATCCAGTCCTTTGAACTTGTCTGGTTTCTCAACATGAGGCTTCACAACATTCGCAGATTGTTCCATCGAAAATAAAAAATTCTGCTATAGATTGTTAACGAAACAAACAACGAATATAATAATTTTATTTAAACAGAAACTTGAAAAGGTAATACAAATCAAAACCAACAGAAACTTACAGAATCAACAACAAAATTTATAAACTCACAGACTTGAGATTGAGGCTAGCGTAACGCTATGTCCTATAGCAGAATTTCGTCCCTACTCTTGTGCTTGTAGTTCTACGGACGTCTGCCACCAGGATTCAACAATCTGAAGTCGAAATTCTGCACCGAAATCGACCCCCTGGCGAATCTACTTGATATCTTATTTAATTCGTTTCCCAAAGACCAGATTTGATAATCAGTGTTTTCCACAAAGTTTCAATCTACTTTCAAATGCATACTGTTCTATTTAAATAGACAGTTAAAAACAGTTGAACTTGATGACTTTTCAGTAGGGTTATGTTCTTTTGATTTAAATTAAAATTCAAATCCAAAAAATAAACAAAAAGAAAAAGTATTACAGGGAGGCTAATTAATCACAAGAGCCCAAGAGCCCCAAGGCCCAAGGCCCATCTTTTGACCAATTAATATATATTAAATATATATTAATTATCATGCCAACCATACATCCAACCCATGCATCAAAGCCCAAGCCCAAGCCCAAGCCTTATCATTCCAATTTAATACAAGTGTTTGAATACCACTTATAAACTTTTCATATTCCCTTTACATTTCCTATGTGGGATTCATATTACTATTTACTATACAAACTCTTACACTACCTGACGAAGGTTCTTTGCCATATCTCAAAGGATACTGTGACACACCATGGATTCATTTGTTACTAGGAATTTCATCAGGACGAATATCAAGACCTATTTTTTATTGTTGTTATCTTAATTAGGGTCGAGAGGGTAGGAACTTATCTTGATGCCTTTCTGGTTATGGTGATCTAGTTGCACATACTGCTTATATATAAGCCTAGGACTTTCGTGTATACATACTGGTGTCATTTCCTACACTAGGGTATTACTGCTAAAAACTGTCTAGTTTGCCTCCTCCAACTTTACTTTTGATTATTTTCGACTATCGAACACCCTACCTCTTTTGTGAACTTTCTCTAGAGTCATGCTCTCTAAAAACTTTCTCATGTTGCCTCTGTACTTCTTCCTTTTATAGTCTATGTTGTTTAACCCTCTGAAGTCATTACTATCTCTTTGAGTCCTGCTATACTCTCTTTGTTATTCCTTCTTACGAAGTTTACTCAATTTCTTAGTTTTCCTTCTTACCTCAATTCTTTGAACTCTTTACGTCTTTACTTCCCCGAGAATTTCATCAACTTCGATTGCTTAGGGCATCTTTAAAATCTTTTGGTTCAGATGTTATTCTCTTACTAGTTCTTCCATCTAGTATATTGGGGGTCCCTATAAGTCATATATCTAATTTCTGAGAATTCTCTTATTTGACTTCTTACTCCTCTGAGTCTCTTCTTCCCTGAAAGTTCTTTATTCTATGATAGGGCAGGTTATCCCCTTTAGATTGGCTAGACTTACCGTAACCTTGGATTATTTTGTCTTATTATTATTATTTTCATTGAACCTCTTGACTCGGCTATCTTGCTACCTAGAAATCTGTCCATCTTATCGGGTGCTTTTCTTTACTTGTTCAACTTCTTACTAGCTCTAAGTTAGGAGTTGGACACATGCTCACATGTTTAACTAGATCTCCATATACTTCCTAGAGTAGAACTATTGGAAAGGAAATTATCATCCATTCTGTTGAAATTTACATTGACTCTCCCAAATTTTAAGGCTCCACTACTTTCACCAACTCTTCCAAAGTTCTCAATTATGTTACTGTCTCCAAGCTATATTCCCTATGCCACTAAGCATACTGAACTCCCTTGTCTTTTTCCGTACCCTTCTTTATTATTTTCAAATCCTATATTTTGGCTCTAAGTCGTGCTGTCAAGGTAAATGATGGTTCATTCTTATTGGCTACTTTCTAGATCTCGGCTCTCTGCTCTCGCTATAGGCTAGCACCGTGCCATTTAAATTTATAGCTCGTACTAGTACTTTTGTTAACTTCTGAGTGTCTTCAACCTTACGAGTCTGTCTTTTTCACTTACGTGGATCCCTACTGGCATTGTTCTAATCTAAAGATCCTTACTGTTATGGCAAATTACCAATCTTGTTTTACGTCAGGTTCTTACTTTTCTAACCTTTGAAAGCCCTATTTGGTCTCTTTCTAGGTTAACAATTTCTTAATGTTCATTACTTGTGTCTCAAAATATATCGCTATGGGTACTAAGTCTCTTACGGTTATCTTTATCTAGGCTGGGAATGGCTGAAACATGCATCTAATGTTTCGACAGATGTCGATGTTCTTATTCTGGTACTTTGTGTCCTGGTATAGTCTATTACTCATGTAAAGTAGATATGAGATAGACTCTGTTAGGACCATTTATTTGACTGGTAAAGATAAGAGATGAGTATCTAGGTAAATCGGGACCTTATCTTTCAAATTCTTATATTAAGGCAATTAATCATTTTTGCTTACGATCTTCTCTTATTTATTTACGGGCTTGGGTTTGGGGATTTAAAATCTCCACACATTCATTGGCATTCCTTGTCTATTGAAACTTCTACGTCTAGTTTTGAGTTCATGTTTCTTTTATCTTTCTGTCTATTCCTCATTACTCGGGGAGTTTGCTACCTTTAAGAGGTATTCGGGGCTATTGGACATACTTGAAGAATTTTTCTGATAAGAGGAAGAATCTTACTAGGAAGGAAAGAATCTTATGAGAAAGGAAGGAATTATCCTAAGTTTTCCTCTTACTCGGGCTTATTCTATTCTTTTTACTTTTATAGGTTCTCGCACTTCCTTATCTATTCGTTTTGCATCTCTACTTCTAGTTACTTCTGATTACTCTGGGCATCAACACATCATACTTTTCTTTTAGCTTTTTCTTTTACCCTATTCAGTGAATGTTTTCAAAACCATACTATCTATCCTCATAACTTATCTCTGGTTGTTTGAACATCTATGTATTATTTCTTACTTTTCTTATAGCTTTCTTTTTCTCTTCCTACTTTCTTGGGTGGGTATCTTTAGAATTTTACTGTCTATTTTCATAGCTTGCCTTGGACATTTAGAAATTGAACCGAGGTAACTATGAAAAGATTTTTTTTAAAAAAAAGAAATCAAGTTACTTCATAAGGAAAGTTATACGAATAGTTCATAAATTCTTACTAACATATCTATAGGACTTTGAGGACGTACTCGAGGATCAGATACTGGGAGTTCATGCATTATATACTAGTACCCCAGGCATACTGTTAGGGTTGGTGCTCGAAGTGCCAATCCGGATCGTATTTATGTCCGATTTATGAATACGATTAATGCCTTTTTCCATAATATTACTTATTTAATGGTAGCACCTCTTGTCTTTTATATACATATTTGATCTAATTACGATTAGATATCTAATTAAGATTAGATTGAAACTAAATCTGATTTAGTGATATGTATATATTAGACAAAGACCCTAGGATTTACAATGTAGTGAGCAGTTATAACGTAGTTTGTAATTGACATTGGTAAGCATCACTATAAGTTGTATAACCTTAAATAAAGTTCCTGGTCAAGATTTACTAACACGGGTCGGTTAGTAAAATCCACTGAGACCAGTACATGTCGTATATCGTGACTTGGTCCGATGGTTTATCCCAATGTACCAAGAGTCTCGGGAGACTCATATAGACATGTATGTGTTTATTTGATAAACATTGAACGACTCACTGAAGATGTCCTAATAGATGATACACCAACGTCAATTGGAATCTTCTCCAGTTGAGTGAGCATAGTGGTCCTTCGACTTGAGATACCATAGTGGATATATGAGTTATCCTCCACACTTCGATGACAGTCACATCACCGATCTATTGAGATCAGACCTCCGCCTGTTCGTTGGGTGTGGAATGATACTCATGATATCCAGTGCGTATCAAGATAGAATCCGTCAGTCCTGTGTACATGACATAGGTATCCTGCACGTGTTTGTGATCTAGTAAATCCATGGCCGTGGTATAACTTCGGAATCAAGTTCTGAGTGTTATTTAAAGATCGTAAATTTGAAAGTCGACTATATTATACCATAAGGATTTGACGTTCTTATCTATATCCCATGTATAATATGGATAGCCTGTGACAGAGGGATTATACTTATGCAATGACCTCCACTTGCATAGTTTAGCGAGATTATCTATGGTCGTCATAATTCATGAGTGGATGGATTATGGACACGAAATTGGATTTCTTGATGGATAAACCTAAACTTAGAGAGCCCCACAATATGAAATGTACTCGTTGAGTACTTGGGCAACACATTATGAATAATATAGATTATTCAAAATACTTCACCGAATTAAATGAGTTAATTCGAATCGTTTAAACAGTTAAACAAAAATACATGCATTATGGGCATTTCAGTCAATTAATAATTAATATGTATTTATATTTGATACAAAATTTGATTTGATACATATTAATTAATTATCAAATGATATTTTTACACATGTCACTTCTATACGTATTTTATTTAATGTAAATAAAATACAGATGGATTAATAATTATATTAATTAATTATTTAGATATTTAGATATTAAATATTTAAATAATTAAATGATATCTATATTTCATAATTGTTATGTTATTTGGCTAATTATTATTGATACATGTGGCATGTTTTAATTAAACTTTAGATGTGCAAATTTGATTTGCTAACATAAAGTTTAATTTTAATTTAATGAAATTAAATTGGAAAAATGACATTTTTGCCCCTCCAAAGTCGATCCTTGTGATTTTTTAAAGTAAAAAATTTTTCATTTCCCTTCCAAGGAAGCTTGGCCGAAACCCATCTTCAAAATACACTCTCAAATTTTGCTTGATGATTCAAGGAAGAAAGGGAAGAAAAATCAAGAAAAGCTTTAGGAAATTAAGAGATTAAAGGTAATATTCAATACCCCTAAGCTTTGAAAACATGTTTCATATTTTTGATTATCTAGATTGATTCTAGGGTTTCTTCTTTTCTATAAATTTGGGTGTTTTTTATTTGGAGGATGGATTTGGAGGCTTATTGCATGTGTGAAGTTGATTTAAATGATTTTATTGTAATATTGGTTCAATTTAATTATTTGATGATATGTTGCTGATGAATGGTATTTATATCACTATTTCCCACTCATTTAACCTTATATTTTGTATAGTTTCTTGAGTCTTGTGAACATTTTGATGTGTTTTGTTGTTATTTTGCAGATAAATAAAGTTTCGAAATCACTGGAGGCAATTTGAGGCAAAACCGGACAAAAATGCATCAACAGGAATATTTTCGTCTTTTGCGCGTCGTGACGCTGGAGCAATGCGCGCCGCGACGCCCAGCATGCGCCGGATCTGCTAAAGTGCGCCGGGTCAACGAGTCAGAATTTGAGAAGTTTGACTTTGCTAAAATGCGTCGTGCCACGCGTCACCATCACAGCGGATCTGCTAACGTGCGCCGTGCCACGTGTCATCATCCTACGCTGCCGACACTCAGACTTGACACGTGTCGCCTCGTCATCAGCCATATCATCGGTCAACAAGTCAACCTTGCCACGCGTCGTGCCACATCATCGTCCACGTCAGCAGGTCAACCGAGTCAACTTGCCACGTCATTATCAGCCAATCACCGCATGACACGTGTCGAAATCCTATTGTGCAGACAAATTGATCTCAGCCGCCTTGCCACTCATCGCCTCGTCATCGCCACGTCAGCATGACGTCATCAATGACATCATCACAATAATTGAGAGTTAGCCGCCTTGACACGTGTCGCGTGAACAGTCAGCCGCCTTGCCACGTGTCGTCTCCTCAGCGTGCCACGTCCAACTGTTCCAGCGTCGCGACGCTGGATTGGCGTCGCGACGCTGGACCCTTACCCGAGCCTATAAATTCAGGATGAAATTTCAGTTTTTGTTACACCATTCCCTCTCTCTTGTTTGATGTAAATAGGGAATTCTTCTCTCTCTAAGTTTCGTTTTTAATTTTTAGTTTTTACTTTTGTAATAATTTTAATTACTTTTTGTAATAATAGTAATCTACTTTCTTATTTTACAGTTTTTACTATTAACTATTAGGAGGTAACTTCCCTATGCTAGGGTGAAAGGTAATTATTTTACTATTGCTATTTAGATTAATCTCCCTTAAAAATAATATATTTACTATTTAAAATTCTGATTAATAAAGGATACCGCTATATTGTTCGGTTGGCAATTCAATTTAATCTGTTTTAAACCTGACTAATCAAGGAAACCGCTATATTGGTCGGATGGTAAGTTTATTTTCTGTTGGTTTGAACCTGATTAATCAAGGATACCGCCAGATTGGTCGGTTGGTAAATTTATTTTGGTACCGCCTTTATGGCTGGATTATGGACAAATATTACCACCTATATGGCTGGTTGGACTTAATTTGACTTAATCAGGATACCGCCAGATTGGTCGGTTGGTAAAATATTATCACAAGTGTATATATTATTTTATGGGAGATATCTAAATTAGTAGTAGTAAAAGTAATTCCTTTTGCCTTAGCAGTTTATTTCATTTGTAATTTACTTTTCAGCATTTTACTCACCGCAATTACTTTTCAGCATTTTCATTCTATGTCTTTTAAGTTTTTACTAGCCCTAGCTATGTGTCATAACTAAGTTAGTAATCTAGGGTTGTGATGAAATCCAATATCACCGGTTTATAAGGGTTAAATTATAATTTGGGTAATATAAAGATTTATTTATTGAGTCTTAATCTTAATGCTTTTTATTAACTGGCCACTAATAAATTTGATAAGGTAAACCTAAAATGAACTAGACATAGGGATTTTAGGTTTAAGACCTCAGACTCAATAACCCACGATCTTCCTTGAGGATAGATAACCCTTTAATAGATTTCCTTACAGGATAGGAATATACCTGTCGGGCGGGGGTAGCCATAATTAGAACTTAATCTTAATGAATCCAAATAATTTGGTTGACATAGACATATGGTTCAATTAGGTTAAATTGGATATTTGTAATTGACCATCGGAAGAGGCTTTTACATAATTTAGTGTTCCAGGTTAATAAATCAATATTTTACCCAATTATAAGATAACAACTTCATCTTTAAATAATATTGGAATAAATCACAACCCTAGATAGTTTTTAATATTGAATTTTCTTAAAATCAACCTTAAAACAATTTCATTTACTTGTCTATTTATAAATTTAGAATCGTCACCTTTTCAAATCAATCAAACAACCTGTTAGATACTAGTAATCATTTGACCTTATAAAAATTAATAGATAAGATTTTAAGTCCTCGTGGGATCGATACTGTTTATACTACTTGAACGATACGTACGCTTGTGTTATACGTGTGTGTTTACACCGGTCAGTTGCCATTCTAGAGTGTTATGACCACTCTTGTAATGCCTAGAATTGTTCTTGGGTGCTTCAATTGTTGTGGCTTGGATTGGTGTTGTGATTAATTTGATTAATGTTGAAAAAGTTGGATTAAAACATGAAAAATTGATTATTTTTGTTATAAAAATTAGATCTGGAAAAATTTGGTTTATTGTGATGAAAATGATCTCATATAAATATATTGGATGTGTTTTTAGTGTTGGAACAATTTCCAGAAATTATTTCCGAGTCGAAATAAGTAAAAACGGTGAAAACCGGCGTTACCGGGTGACTTTTGAGCCAACCGGGTGATGGCTGCCCAAACAGTGAATTGGTCACTGTTCGGGTGGCCCATGAACTGCCTAACACTATTGGGACTGACCTGGGCAGCCCTCATGTGCATTGGGTGGTCGGTTCGGTCAAAAATGCATTTTATGCCATTTTACGGAAAAATATTTTCGTAAAAGTTTCGCGATGGTTCTTAACTATTTAAGTCGTTATTTGATATCGAATAAATATGTTTAGGTGAAATATAAATGAATTATTCATATTGGATATTAAACAATGTATTCGTTAATTTAAAAGTTTTTAAAATTATGATTTCACCCGAACTGCGAGCTTCCGCTACGCCCGCGCCAAAATCCCAACACATACTACATATACAAGACCCCAGCACTCTGCCCACTGCAGTCACTGACTCCCTAGACCATTCTCTGATACCATCTTTGTAATATCTACCGATCCTAAGATGCTACCAGCAGGGAATAGGCCATCCTATCCCCCTAAGCCTCTGACTCACTGACTGTATACAAAACTAATAACTCATCTCAAATATAACTTAAGCATGAGACCATTGTCCAAACTCAATTAAACATACCTGAATTATTTTACTCATGTCGTGTTCTTAACGGTTCTTCACAATACAACTCTAACAATGAATACTTAAACGTATTACATAATACAATCTTTCTTATCCAACGTGCATGATGCATGACTTTACATAACTCTGACTGAATTGTAACTCAATTTGGTGGACTCAGACCCTCTTGTGACTGCCATCAGTATCCATCCTCTCGAACTCGTCCTCTAGGTACACCTGTAAAATAAAGAAACTGGGAGTGTGGGGTGTTAGATTGTTTTGAATGACCTAGTGAGTGGACGGTTTTAAAATGAAAACTGAAATACTTTATGAAAACTCATGTTTTGGAAATCAAATCAGATCTTTTCTGAAAAAATTTTCTTTCCTGAAAGCAGTTCTCTTTCTAGAAACCTTTATGAAAATATTTTCTCAAAGTCTCTTATAAAACTGTTGTTTCCGAAAACTTTCATTTCTAGAAAATTTTTCTCTAAAAATTATTGCTGAAATATGTATCTGTAAACTGATTTCTGAAAACTATTTTCTAAATATCTATTCTCTGTCTTTGCAAAACCTGACGTATGGGGGCGTTACGTATTTTCGTCTCCCCATACGCCTAAACTAGTGAATTTGGGGTGTTACGTATCGTTGTCCCTCAAGCCACTGAACTAGAGCAAGAAATGCGGATCCATGCTACTGCCTTACCCTGAAACTATGATCTAGAGGCATCTATTATCCCTAGTCCTGAACTAGGATCTGGGGGCGTTACATATCACCGTCCTCTCAGTCATCTACATGTGCACATGCCATCCGTTGAGGTGGATTTTTTCCAATACCTCCAAAAATCTCAAAATTCAAGCTATTAAAATCAATCTTTCTAAAACATCATTATCTGAAAGCATCTGTAATAAAATTCTGGCTAACGTCCTATGTGAAGGAAAGTAAGTCTATACTTAAAACAATACCAAGAAAAATCAACTTAGAAAGAGAGCGTCCATTCACTGATTTTGGAATCTGGCTGGTACTGAATCCCTTCATCGAAGAAGATTGTTGTTCCTCAGGATAATATATGATCGAAAACTTGATTAGCATATAAGTTGTAAAACCGGCTTCAGAACTTAGATAAGCTTACTAACACATCTATATGCTTTAACTACAAAGCTTATCATATTTGTGCCTTGATGTAATGCTTGTATGAGAAATGATACGAGACCTATAAGGAGGCCTCTAACACACTATGGTGAAACTGAATTGAACTAATACTGATTTGGGTAAAAGTTTGCTCACGCGTCACGACGACGCCCTTTGGGTGTCACGACACTCACACACATACTGGAAATCCAGCGAGCATCCCCTGTCTCCGCGTCACGACGCTCATAATTCCAGAAATGAATCTGTGGTAAATTTCCCAGTACGCGTTGCGACATTGTCCCTTTTGGCGTTGCGACGCTAGCTTGTTTTCCAGGATTCTAAACTTGCTTCCCAAGGTCTATCTCATTCCAAATGCATCACCAACACTTCTATATCAAAACCATTGCATAATCCACTCCATCGAACTTCAACTTCACATATTATATACAAAGTTAACATCCTCAAATAATTCTTTAATCTCTTTGTTCGAGTTTTAGCTCAACACTTAGAATTTTCAAATATTGGATAATTATTAATACCATTAATTTCGATGCTCATTTTCTCACTAAATGCAATCCCTAGTATGCCACTAACACCAAATATCTTCATATCATCAAGATTTCATAATTCCAAATTTGGGTCAAAGTTCCATTACCTTATATTCATTTGATTTCCTTCACTTTAGAAATTTTAAAAGTGGATCCCCTAACTCCAGTATTTTATTTTATTTTTGCTTTTTAACCTAAAAGTTTCCAATAACTTCAACAAATCATACCTTTTTCTTTTCGTTCTACTTATCATTCTATTTTACTAAATTTATTCTCTATATATCGACCCCGGACTTACCGGACTATTTTATTACTTCGACATTCCTATACTTGGGAGTAAAGAACCACTTTTTGAGCGTGTCAAGTTTTCGGCGTCGTTGTCGGGGAATATAATTTATTAGATAGAATAATTTTTATTTTTATTTTTCTTTATTTTAATTTCATATTTTTTACTTTTCTTTTCTTTTGTAGTTTATTTTTTATCTTGTCATTTATTTCCTTTTGTAAATATTGTACTAGTTTTGGTTTTATTCTTATTTAGGTTGCATGAGACACTAGTCTCGATCATCCAGCGGAAGATTAAACAGAGATTCTCCATCACCTTCATCGTTCGTCAAAATGGCCGATAATCTAAATGAGAACCAAAATGGGAATCCGCATACCCAAGTTGAAAACCCAATTGATCAGGAAGAAAATGTGTCTCAGCATAATGATCATCCTAGGACACTCAGATAATTTATGAATCCCACTAGGACATGATCACCATCTTGCATTGTTTTTCCTCCAAATGAAACACGTTTCAATTTCAAATCAAGTATCATCAATCTTTTAGCCACATTCTACGGTCTAGAATCAGAAAATCTTTATCAGCACTTAAGGTAGTTTAAAGAGGTATGTAAAACTTACACAGACCAAAATTGTAGCATGAATGTAATTCGTTTAAAATTTTTTTCCCTTTTCTTTAAAGGATAAAGCAAAATTTAGCCGCAAAACCTTAGGTCATGATCTAGTAGAACATGGGATGATTTACAATAACAGTTTCTTAAAAAGTTCTTTCCCCCTCATAGTACAAATTCCTTTAAGAAGAGAATCACAACCTTTACACAAGAGTCGGGGGAAATATTTTATCAATATTGGGAGAGGTTTAAAGAGATGTTAAATGTTTGTCCACATCACGAGTTTGAAATATGGAGGCTGGTTGCCTACTTCAACGAGGGTTTAACACCCCAATGTAAACAAGTAGTAGAGATGATGTGTAACGGTGAGTTTAGGGAAAAATATCCCGAAGATGCACTAGATTACCTAGAACACATAGCAGATAATGCACAACAATGGGACATAGTTGGCACCTATGAGTCGTCTGTAAAACCACAACCATCTGGTAGAGGTATATTTAACCTTAGGGAAGACCATGACTTTGCTGCCAAGTATGCATCTCTATCTAAAAAAAGTACATGAAGCCAACAAAGTATGCATCTATATCTAAAAAAAGTATGCATCTATCTAAAAAAGTATGCATCTATCTAAAAAAAGTATGCATCTCTATCTAAAAAAAGTATGCATACTAAAAAAAGTATGCCTCTCTATCTAAAAAAAGTATGCATACTAAAAAAAGTATGCATCTATCTAAAAAAAGTATGCATCTCTATCTAAAGCCAACAAAGTATGCATCTATCTAAGAAAAGTATGCATCTCTATCTAAAAAACGTATGCATCTGCCAACAATGCTGCCAAGTATGCATCTCTGCCAAGTACATGAAGTGATCTTTTCGATCTTCACATCGCCACGATGTATGATCTCACGAATCAGATGGAAATGTCGAAGTACATGCTTGGATCGCTGATGAGACTGCAGTTCCTTAGCCTGTGCTATAGCCCCGTTATTGTCACAATACAAAAGTCTGGAATTATTGTTGTAAAAAATGATAAAGGAGAATTAATCCCAACTCGCATCACATCTAGTTGGCGTACATGCATTAATTATAGAAAACTAAATGACGCAACTAGAAAATATCATTTTCCTTTACCATTTCTTGACCAAATTTTGGATAGCTGGACATCCATACTATTTTTTCCTTGATGTTTACTCGGGTTATTATCAGATTCCCATTGATTTAGAAGACCAAGAAAAGACCACATTCACATGCCCATTTGGAACATTTACATTTAAGAAAATGCCTTTTGGACTCTGTAATGCACCTGCAACATTCCAATGATGCATGTTAAGCATATTTAGTGACATAGTTGAACACTGTTTAGAAGTTTTTATGGATGATATAACTGTTTTTGGAAATTCATTTGATAATTGCTTGAATAATTTGGAAAATATTTTGAAAAGATGTGAAGAAAAAGGACTTGTGGTAAAATAGGAAAAATTCCATTTCATGACTGATTCAGGAATTATTTTGGGTCACGTTGTGTCATCTAAAAGTATTGAGGTTGACAAGGCAAAAATAGAAGTAATCTCTAAATTGCCATCACCAAAAACAGTCAGGGAAATCCATTCTTTCTTAGCACATGCATGATTTTATAAGAGGTTCATTAAAAAATTTAGTACTGTATCCAGACCCTTATGTAACCTCCTATTTAAAGATGCAACATTTGAATGGACAGAAGAATGTCAAAAATCATTCGAAAAAATTATCAGTCTTTTGACTTCTGCTCCTATTATGAAATCCCCTGATTGGTCATTGCCTTTTGAGCTAATGTGTGATGCTAGTGATTATTCAGTTGGTGCAGTGCTAGGACAGAGAAATGAAGGTAAGCCACATGTAATATATTACGCAAGTAGAACTTTAAATAGTGCACAAATGAATTACACTACCATAGAAAAAGAACTACTTACTGTAATATTCGCATTGGATAAATTTAGATCATATTTAATTGGTTCTTTAACCATTGTCTATTTTGATCATGTTGCTATTAGATATTTGATGTCTAAATAAGATGCAAAGTAAAGATTAATACGGTGGATTTTGTTGCTTCAAGAATTCAATCTCACAATCAAAGACAAGAAAAGGGCAGAGAATGTGGTTGCAGATCATTTATCGAGATTCAAGAATGAGTCACTAATTGATACAACTCCCATCAATGACTCCTTTACCGATGAGTTTTTATTCTCTATAAATACAATGCCTTGGTATGCTAATATTGTCTATTTTCTTGCAACAGGAAAGATACCTCTAGACTGGACCCAACAAGACAAGAGGAAATTTTTGACCGAAGTCAAAAGATTATATTAGGATGATCCATATCTGTTTAAGTGTTGTCGTGATCAGATTTTCAGACGATACATACCGGATAGTAAGATAAGTGGTGTTATTCAGTTTTGTCATTCAGAAGCATGTGGAGGTCATTTTTCATGTAAGAAAACCGCTATAAAAATATTACACTGTGGATTTTATTGCCCCACCATTTTTAAAGATACACATGTTCTCTGCAAAACTTGCGAAAACTGTCAAAAGTTAAGATGCATTTCAAAAAGAAAGATGATGCCTTTAGATCCCATCATTGCCGTCGAAATCTTTGATTGTTGGGGGATAGATTTCATGGCCCATTTCCAACAACATTTGGATTTTTATATATTTTAGTTGCAGTCGATTTTGTCTCAAAATGGGTCGAGTCGATTCCTTACCTGAACAATGATCACACTGTTGGATAACATGACCCATAGCGTCACTATTTGTACAGATCATAGTGTTGTTGTACAAATTAACTATGTGACAAGGAAATTGCACTCTCATCATTTGTGATTAGATCACCATAGATGTATAAATGAAGAGAGGTCCCTATGATTAGTTCCTGGATTGAGATGATATGAGACAGTATCAGTCCACGAAGGATTAATCATTAAATATCCCTAGCCGGAGTATTATCGAGACTGGACATCGATAATGCGGAATAGGCTAGTATTGCACTTGTGCGCGTTGTGAGGGCACAACGGCATAGTTCTCATATATTGGGGTATTGGATACTCATGCAAGTGCGATAGGAGGTTGTGTTTCACCGATGGCACGGGAAACAGCTTCGCTCTGGATAGACCCCTCGGAATCCCATTGGTATTATTATGACTATGTGTCTATGGGAGTCCGACATCAGGGTAGGTGTGTATGGTCTTAACCTAAGACTTGCACCGCTAATGCTTACGACAATCAGTATACTTTTGTTGAGGTCGTCTAGGACTCTAACCGGTTCTGTGTACGCCAATGCTGGGTATATTGAGAATCGTAGAGTATTGGGTGTAATGTCAAGACGGAAGTATCACTCCAGTCATAGTGGAGATGATGTCACGCAGGATACGGTATTAGTGCTCTTAAGTGCTGGCCGGCCATCGGGATATTATGACAAGGTCATGTATATCCGATTGTAGAGACTAGTTACCAGACATCCGATATGTGCTTCGGACGGGGCAGACACTTATCCAGCCCCAGCCCTAGCACGTGACTATCCGATACTGGGCCGATATACACGATACTTGGTATACTACGCTTGATATAGATCTTAAATATTCTTAGAGAATATGACCGGAGAATTGGATAGACTTCGTGCTTTGCTAGAAGCCGATCTTGTCTCGTAAATCGTAGTAGAACGTAGTACTTGGTACGTACGTGATTCGGATATTCCGACGACCGTATTTACTACCGAATTATCCAGGGATCTCATGGGTCGCTTCCCGATAATGCACCGATGACGCATAACTCGCACTCATTAATAATCTGGGATTATATAGAAGAAAGAGAAAATTAATCTAGGATTAATTACGGAGATATTTATCTGGGATAAAATATCGTCTAAAGAGAGAATGATTAATTTGGAATTAATCGATAAATTAATATATTCGATATATTAAACGAAATTGGATTTCGACGCGGAATTGAAATTGGATTTTAATTCGGGCGAACGAATTAATTTAGAATTAATTCGTTAGCGACGTGAATAGTGAATTCGCTAGGCGTAATCATTTAATTACGACGCAACGGAAAACTCGCTAATTGGGAATTAGCGAAACCGAGCCCAAGTGTGATTGCGAGCGCGTTCGTATTTCGAATTCGAGTGCGGCGACGCAAGTCACATCAAGCGTCAAATCATATGTCACTTTGAGTGATGTGATTGATTGATGTGATGGATTGAGTGAAAGACACACACATCAAATCACTTTATTAAAGTGACTATGAATAGTTGATGGGTTGTTGGTGTAATAGTGACTAGCTAATAACTTTTACATTTTCATTTCATTTATTTGATAAATGTTTTGGTAATTGTTTTTAGCATATTTTCTAGGAAAATATATAAGACATTTTAGGAAATGTTTACTAAGTCTTTACACATTTTTCACATTCTCTCACATCTCTCTCCATTTTTCCTTCTTCTCTTCACGCCAAAATGGAAGAAAACTCACTGGTTTCATACCAGTTTTGGCGTGGACTTATGGGAAGCAATGAGTGATTTTCTGTTGAGAAATCAAGTGCTAGCACACTTGCGACTATTGCGAAGGTGTTAGGGAGGTTCACCCATGAGGCGGGACTCATCCGACGAAGTTTGGAGCTTCGAAATGAGATCCGATTCAGCTCAAACCAGTGAGCAAAACTGCTGCAGTGGGGGCCTAAGGCAGTGCTTTTTTGGCTTGATTCGTCTTCAAATCGTCTCAACCGATCGATGTGAGTATTCCGCAACTTCGTCGATATGTATTAGCAATGTTTTTCATGCTTATAATCGATCCGGGACCTTAATAGAAACCAACAATGGCATCAAGAGCCTAGGTTTGAGCATGAAAATTTTAGGGCTTAAAATTGGGTAAATGTGTGTTGAGCATGATTTGAATGAATTGATTGTTTAAGTATGCTTATAACATGTTGAATTGCATTTTGGTTGGACCAATTTGTTGAAAATTGATTTGGAATAATTTCCCCAAAATATTGATGTTGGCCGAATGTGAGGATAAAATTTTAATTCTTGGAATTTTTTGATTTTGATTCATTAGATGAATTAGAATCATTAAGGATTATGTTAATTTAGGTCAATTGGATTGAATTTTGAATTGAACATAAATCCATAATTTTTTCCCCTTGGCCGAATTGATTATGCCTTAATAAGTCTTGGTAATTTTGATTTTGTGACATTGGATGTGTATGAAATCAAATTGGATGGTGATTTAATGTCGATTGTGGGTTCGATTGGATTGAAACCAAATCGGACACAAAATCCCTCCTTGGCCGAGAGCTTAAAAGCATGTAATGGGTTTGATTTTTTCATTTATGTGTTGGACATGTGATGATGATAATGAGCATGATTAATTGGACTAATTTCATGTTTTGGAAATATTGATTTGGGTGATTAATCATGTAATGCACTTTAGGTAATTAAATTGCGGAATTGGATTCATGTAATTTAGTTATTTAGGCCTTAAATTGGATTTGGGCTTATTATGTTGTAAATGGGCTTATTGGGCTTTGTTGTACAAAGTTGGATTTAGGCCAAATGGATTGGATCCAATTGGGCCCAAAACCACTACCATAAAGCCCAAATGCGACTTATAAACCTTTAAAGTTTAATTGGGCCTAATGGGCCTAAATTGATTTCTAGGCTGGCTTATGGGTTACTCCTTGATTGGGCTTTGGTTGCCGAAGCCCACGCCTTAAAGAAATTAATTAAAGCCCATTAGACTTGAATTGAATTGACGTTGGACGTTAATCGGGCTTTGAGTCCCGAAGCGATTAAATTTGGAATTTAAGTCGTTAAAGGTTTATTAAATAAAGTGTAATATTCAATTTGGAATTGAATAGTGAATTAGTATTAAATACATGTTAAATTGGATTTAATGATGTAGTTTAATTTAATTCATGAATTCGTACTTTGAGTACTTATTCGCAAAAACGAGTTTGACTCGAGCAAAATCAAATCGTTGTTTGAACATTGGATGATCACATAATTATCAGATTAATTAATTTGATTAGATTGATTGATAGCATGCTTATGTGTGAATACATGGTTGTGATGAATGAATAATGTATATCGGATGGATATTAGTCGGTGTGGGTGGGGCAATTTTGGAAATTGTTGTAATAAATTCGATTTATTAAATTGGACCTGCGTGTCCAGCCTTATCACCTTTATTCTCTTTGTATTCTCTTCTCACCTATTCCCCTCAATGTAAATGAGGTTTCTTTAGAAGTGTAGTGTAACGGGTAGAAGTAATACAAGTGCTAGCTTGAGTGAGAAAGGGAGAGATTTGATCTAGGATCAATGTGTTAAGTATCCATCCGCATATCATTATTATTTATTTTCATACTCGCTTTATTATGTATTTAGAATGCATGTTTAAGGGTGTATGATGATGAGACCTTAACAAAGATAATGAAATTGGTAGCCAATTTGCACGCGAAAAGCCCTCATCAAATATCATGCGTCTTTTCCTTCCATTGAGTGATTCTTGCTCAAGATCCTAGATTGGCATGGGTTGTTGGCCAAAGTCAAGCCCCTTGTCCGTCGAAGATGTGCTTGAATCACGAAGCTTTGTTCCATATTGGTGTCTTGTCCAAGTTGTGGTTTGTTGGCCAAAGTCAAGACCACTTCTTGTCCATCGACATTGATTACGAAGCTTCCATGGTCAATGGGTCCGCGCTTGACTGGGATCATCAGGTTTGTTGTGCCAAAGCCAAGGCCTAGTTGATTCAGAGGAAAAAGGTTAGGCTATATATTGGATATATAGGCATATATAAGATATATGTTTCGGACTTGGATGTCCACCTACCGGATCTAGGAGTTGGATGAGATCCAATTGATCTTAGAGATCTACCTAGTTAATTATCATACAATTTGTTGGCCAAAGTCAAGATTGTATGATATTTAACGGGATCCTAGCCCACTAGGAAACACGGTTTCCCGAGTACTCGACAGAGGGTTAGAGGCTCGACGAAAAATAGTGGGAGGCAAGAATTGAATTTCAATATTCGTTCAATTACTTACACGCAATACGCGCTCAAACAAATATCACTCGTCAAATATATTAAAAGTATTAGTTGGACTAATATTTAATGTTGTTTTAATAAACAGTTGGACTGTATTATAGTTGATTATATATAATTGGATTATATTAATCAATATATTTGAATTAATTAATTTCAGTTTACAGTTGATTTTATAATTGGATTATAGTAATCAATGTAATTGAGGTTAATTAATTTGGATTATATTTGATTATATAGTTGGACTATTATAATCATTATAATATATAGTACCACTTATAATTGATTAAATAGTTGGACTATTGTAATCAAGATAAAATTGAAAAGTTGGATATTTAAAATATAATCTGGGATTAAAATATTTTAAATGATTTAATTTTCAAATTGGGAATAAATAATAGGTTACTTTATTTGATAAAATAACTTATTATACCTTAAGCCCAAAATTAAGCAAAATAAGTAGAGCATAATATCTTTGGAAGATTTATGTGATGATGACTTTAATGCTTAATTTAATATACTTGTCATAAATCTGTTTTAGATTTAAAAGTATTAAATTGCAATTAATAATTCTTAGAGAATTGATTTGACTATTCTAGAGGTGAAAAGTCAAAGTTTGCAATTGGGCATGTTGCACAGGTGCACATCGTTTCGATATTCCGAAACCCAAGGCTTGGCCAAAGGTTTGTGAAATATTGAAAAGATAATTGACATATCCCAAAGTGACTACCATTTGGATATGGCAGACACGAAGGAATTAAAGAAAGGGCAAGGCTCTGACTTTAAAAATGTTTGTCAAAGTTATGTTCACTACTAGTATTGAAATTAGATTTTAAATACTTAGTGTGGTACATAAAATATATGTATTGATGTTCAGAATCTGCTTTGAGCAGGATACTGACTTCAAGCTGAGATTGCTCTGCGAATCGGAAACGGGACGAAAGTCGCTGTTTCGATCGTAGATACCTAAGTTTAGGAACTACCCTTCGGGTGTGTACTTAAATTAGGAACTGTTATAATGTAACTAGTTTGACTAGAGACATTATCTCTATATCAGTGTTTAATCCATTGTGGATAAACCTTTATATTCTAGAACACTAAGTGTTTCATTATATAAAGATGATACTGAGATAAACACATTAGATGTGAATAACAGAATTTATATTTTGAATATAATTAAAATCTCAAAACATATAAAATGACAAATAAATAGCTCAAATTGATTTGATCAATAGAGACTTATTTGTGGCATTGTTGTCTGGACACAATTAAAAAGATTCGTATATCCACACTTTTGAAGAGTGGGTACTAGGACTGATTTGACTATTCAAATAAAGTCTACGAATCTAATTTGTTAGGTAAAGTACCTAAAACACTATTTACTTGGTAATAGTGAAAATGCCACCAATCTGTTAGCCCTATTCATGGTGAAGTTAGTGGGACCATATCTAGCTAGGCTAGATGTGAACATGAATATTTCGTGACCTTAACGGATGTGGTATCACGTTATGGTTATGTGTTTCTTTTTTTGAAGAACACAGATCGGAAACTATTAGAGTTTCGACACGAAGTAGATAAACAGATCGGCTATAGTATTATACCGTCACGGTAAGACCGTAATGGAAAATACTTAAGCAGTAAGTTTCAAACATACATGAAAGAGTATATATTCTTTCTTTCAGATGAGGACTCCTCCCGAGACACGTCAGTTAGACGGTGTGTCCGAACGAAAACCAAATTTTGTTGGACATGATAAGGTTTATCACGAGTCGCTCTGAGCTATCATTCCCTTCAACAAGATATGTATTAACAGTGCAAAATTATTTAGAATAAGGTTCCATATAAATCTGTTTGACAGATATCATATAGGATATGAACAGGAAAGAAACAGGTTTCTCATTCCTAATAATTTGGGTATGCCGGGCATAACGTTTGGATGATACCAAACTAGAACCCAAATTGGATAAGTGCCAATAATAGGTTATCCTAAGGGAAACCATAAGTATAGTACTTATAAATCTCACATGAGAACAATATAATTGTTGCTCACCATGCGGTTTTTCTGAGAGGAATACCGATATGCAGTGGTCAGTGGGAGGATAGTGATACTCGATGAAAATCGGAGTAATACTATTCGAGGCACGAAGTCCTTAATGGAACACAAACAGTTCATCAATGATGAATCTGTACCATTAATCTTCGAATACACAAGAACCGCGTAGATCGGAGAGAATCAGAAAACAACCTGGGGTATGGGTTTCTGATCTCACCCCTTAAAGATGTAAATCTTATGGAGGTATACCAACCGACTACGTACGAGGAAGTGATACAAGGTATCGACTCCCTATTATGGCAAAGTGCCATGAGTCCGAAATGGATTCCATGTATAACAACTATGTTTGGATACTAGTTGTTGTACCACAAGGCATTGTGCCTATTGGTACAATAAACGTCTTCAAGGAAGACATACATGGATGGCAACATACCAACGTACAAAGCTAGGCTTTTGACGGAAAGGTATCGTTATCAACATTGTGTTGATTACGGTTCAACCTTTTACCTGTTGCCATGGTAAATCCATTTTGAAGATGCTTGTAGATACTGAATATTTCATTTATGAAATGTGTCAGTTAATGATCAAAATCGCTTTCCTGAAAAGGAAACCTTTGGAGGATGCTTACAACATCCTGACGATTTTGTATAACCACAAACAAGGTTTGCGGGTTATTCGATCCACGTTTGGATTGAAGCAAGCATAAGGTTCTTGGAACTGTCGTTTTGAAATAATCATAATGGTTAATGATTTGATTCAAAACGAAATGATTCTTGTGTATATAAGGAGGTTAGTGGGAGCGCACTCACAAGGAAATTCCCATAAAGCAATTGGTGAAAGCTTGGCTTTCATAGAAATTCTCCGTAGAATTCTGGAGAGTAACAACCTTTATTCAAGGAATAAAGATCTACTGGGATAGATTTGGAGTTGTTAACACTCTCTGGGAAATTGTACATTTAAAATGTACTTGTATTGGTGTCTCATACGCTTCAAGCATATGGAGTCACAATCAGGTCAATCCAAGTGATAGTCACTGGATTGAAGTTAAGGACATCTATTAGTATCTTAGAGAACTAAGATGTTGTCTTAAACTATGGAGAAGGAGAACTTGAAGTGACTGGGATCACTACTGCAAGTTTCCGAACAATTAAATACTACGGTACTATAAAGTTTGAATAACGGGACAGTGAGCTGGAAATATTCCGAGCAAGATAACTGTTGCCGAATAAACAACAAATGCGGATTATTGCTGCAGCTGAGGCAGCAATAAAAGCCATTTGGATCGAAATAAATCTAATTAGATTAGATATAGTTCTTTAGCAGCTGAGCTAGGCGTCAGCACAAGCTAAGGAATTAAAGGTCTCATCGACGATCCAGATATATACTTCTATATCATCTGATTCGTTCGGATCATACATCGTGGCGATGTGATGATCGTATAAATTGCGTCAGACGATAATCATGGAAATCCGCTGACGAAAACCTTTCCTCAGCAATTTGAGCGAACCGTACATAGTTCAGGTGTGGACACTTGAGTGACTGGCTATGTGCCAAGTGGGAGATTGTTGGACAAAATGACCCATAGCGTCACTATTTGCACAGATCATTGTGTTGTTGTAGCAAATTAACTATGTGACAAGGAAATTGCACTCTCATCATTTGTGATTAGATCACCATAGATGTATAAATGAAGAGAGGGTCCTTATGATTAGTTCCTGGATTGAGATGATATGAGACAGTATCAGTCCACGAAGGATTAATCATTAAATATCCCTAGCCGGAGTATTATCGAGACTGGACATCGATAATGCGGAATAGGCTAGTATTTCACTTGTGCGCGTTGTGAGGGCACAACGACATAGTTCTCATATATTTGGGTATTGGATACTCATGCAAGTGCGATAGGAGGTTGTGTTTCACCGATGGCACGGGAAACAGCTTCGCTCTGGATAGACCCCTCGGAATCCCATTGGTATTATGACTATGTGTCTATGGGAGTCCGACATCAGGGTAGGTGTGTATGGTCTTAACCTGAGACTTGCACCGCTAATGCTTACGACAATCAGTATACTTTTGTTGAGGTCGTCTAGGACTCTAACCGGTTCTGTGTACGCCAATGCTGGGTATATTGAGAATCGTAGAGTATTGGGTGTAATGTCAAGACGGAAGTATCACTCCAGTCATAGTGGAGATGATGTCACGCAGGATACGGTATTAGTGCTCTTAAGTGCTGGCCAGCCATCGGGATATTATGACAAGGTCATGTATATCCGATTATAGAGACTAGTTACCAGACATCCGATATGTGCTTCGGACGGGGCAGACACTTATCCAGCCCCAGCCCTAGCACGTGACTATCCGATACTGGGCCGATATACACGATACTTGGTATACTACGCTTGATATAGATCTTAAATATTCTTAGAGAATATGACCGGAGAATTGGATAGACTTCGTGCTTTGCTAGAAGCCGATCTTGTCTCGTAAATCGGTAGAACGTAGTACTTGGTACGTACGTGATTCGGATATTCCGACGACCGTATTTACTGCCGAATTATCCGGGGATCTCATGGGTCGCTTCCCGATAATGCACCGATGACGCATAACTAACTCGCACTCATTAATAATCTGGGATTATATAGAAGAAAGAGAAAATTAATCTAGGATTAATTACAGAGATATTTTATATGGGATAAAATATCGTCTAAAGAGAGAGAATGATTAATTTGGAATTAATCGATAAATTAATATATTCGATATATTAAACGAAATTGGATTTCGACGCGGAATTGAAATTGGATTTTAATTCGGGCGAACGAATTAATTTAGAATTAATTCGTTAGCATTCGTGAATAGTGAATTCGCTAGGCGTAATCATTTAATTACGACGCAACGGAAAACTCGCTAATTGGGAATTAGCGAAACCGAGCCCAAGTGTGATTGCGAGCGCATTCGTATTTCGAATTCGAGTGCGGCGACGCAAGTCACATCAAGCGTCAAATCATTCGTCACATCAAGCGTCAAATCATATGTCACTTTGAGTGATGTGATTGATTGATGTGATGGATTGAGTGAAAGACACACATCAAATCACTTTATTAAAGTGACTATGAATAGTTGATGGGTGTTGGTGTAATAGTGACTAGCTAATAACTTTTACCATTTTCATTTATTTGATAAATGTTTTGGTAATTGTTTTTAGCATATTTTCTAGGAAAATATATAAGACATTTTTAGGAAATGTTTACTAAGTCTTTACACATTTTTTTCACATCTCTCTCTCTCACCATTTTTCCTTCTTCTCTTCACGCCAAAATGGAAGAAAACTCACTGGTTTCATACCAGTTTTGGCGTGGACTTATGGGAAGCAATGAGTGATTTTCATGTTGAGAAATCAAGTGCTAGCACACTTGCGACTATTGCGAAGGTGTTAGGAAGGTTCATCCATGAGGCGGGACTCATCCGACGAAGTTTGGAGCTTCGAAATGAGATCCGATTCAGCTCAAACCAGTGAGCAAAACTGCTGCAGTGGGGCGCCTAAGGCAGTGGGCTTTTTGGCTTGATTCGTCTTCAAATCGTCTCAACCGATCGATGTGAGTATTCCGCAACTTCGTCGATATGTATTCGCAATGTTTTTCATGCTTATAATCGATCCGGGACCTTAATAGAAACCAACACACACAACTGTGATCAAATTTTTTTTTGAAAAAAATATTTTAAGTCGATTTGGAATCCCTCGGGTCATTATAAGTGATGGATGTAAACACATTTGTAACAGACCCTTTGAGTCCTTAATGAAAAAGTATGGAGTCACACACAATGTTTCCACCTCCGATCAAGCTCAGACGAAGGTCAAGTTGAACTAGCAAATAGGGAAATTAAACAAATTTTAGAAAAAATGGTTAACCCAAATCGCAAAGATTGGTCTCTTCGACTAACTGATGCACTTTGGGCATACCGAACAGCCTTCAAAATGTCTTTGGCAATGTCACCCAATCGTCTAGTTTATTAAAAACCTTGTCATTTGCCTGTAGAACTTGAGCATAAAGCAAATTGGGCTGTTAAAGCATTCAATTCAAACCTTGAAATTGCCAGTCACGAACGTAAATTGAAATTTAATGAACTTGAAGAGTTAATGAATGATTCATATAAGAATACGAAAATCCTTCAAGCTAAAACTAAGGCCTTTCATGATAGTTGAATTTCACGAAAAATATTTGAAGTTGGTCAAAAGGTTTTGCTTTATAATTCTCATCTTCATTTATTTCCTGGGAAATTGAAATCCAACTGGAGTAGCCCATTCATTGTGAAACACGTTTATCCATATGAGGCTATTGACATTGAGAATCCTAGGGATGGTGATGTATTTAAAGTGAATGGACAACGTCTGAAACCATTTTTGGAGTGTTCAAATTTTCAAGTGTCTTTTCTCCTTTCAAACCCAGTAAACCGTGATTGATGTAGTTTTTTCTGTAAAATTTAATATTTTTCTAATTTCCATTTTTTTAGTTGTGCAACATTTTTGTCTTTTCTTTTATTTTCACACCCCGGTTAAGCAGCGGATAACGGTACTCAGTGACTCAAAGTCGGTTATTTCAGTCTCCTAAAAATACTGATACCCTACAACTAAAGAATGGAAGAAACTCTCATAAAACTTCGCAAACATTTTCATTCTCTTTCCCAAAATGCTCTGACAAAAATTTACAAAGCACGCACAGAAAGAATGAGACTTTTATGATTCATGGTATTTCTATTGATATTCGTTGGGTAATTGAAGCAAAAGTTCGCTTGGCATATGAGTCATCTGACTCTTTCATTTCTTACATGTCTAGTTTAGGGAAAAACACCTATGCTAAAAAATAAAGAGCTAAACAATTAGGTGTTTGTTATAAATTTGCACGCTGCGCGTTCAACACTCGTTGTCATTCATTAAGAATGGTGTCTGATAATCGCGAAGATAAAATTCAATTCATTAGAGATAGTTTGAGTAAGGAGTCTTTAGATGATATATTATTGACTCTTGAGACGCATCCTAGTAGATATGTTCATCGTGAGATTCGCAAGTTACATACACAATTCCAAAAAGAAAGACAACAATACAGTCTCGGGAATGTGACTTTAAAAGACCATGTTTGCCAATTTATAAGAAAACTGGATGGGAAGCCTATCCCCGACCTATATAGGGCGTTCAAGCTATTACTGGACGTAAAACCAGAGGAAGATGTGAGCCACAATCACAACTACCAGTATATATTTATTACTTTGATTTCCATTACTTTCAATTATTGTTTTGATTAACTTACTATTCTAAATTTCTTTACTTTTTGCCAACAGTATCTAAACTTTTTGACTATCACGATTTATTTTCATGTTCATCTAATAATTGTCATTTTGCAGGTACTAGTGCTTTTATTACTCACCCTTTTCAGGATCTATAAATTCAGCTCGTCACGTCTCTCTCTTCAACACATCTAGCTAAGAGAGATAGCACAAATGGAGACAAGTTCAAAATGACGAGTCACTAATATATGTGTTTTTTTTAGAACTAGCTCTGGAATTAAACCATAAGTTGTTGAGGCTGTAAAAGAATTGGGTAGAGTTATGGCAAACAGAAACATGCACTTAGTATATTGCAAACGAATCTTGGATTGATGGTGTGTGTTTCAAAGGCTGTACAAGAAGGTGGCAGTCAGGTTTTGGGGATCATTCCAAAACCCTTGACAGAGGACATCATCATCAGAAAATCAAATGGAAAAGAATGCATTGTCCTAGGTATATCTAAAAGACTCACTGAAATGATCAATCATGCTGACGCTTTTATTGCTTTACCAGGTAGGCTAGAAATGTTGGAAGAAATATTCACAGTTGCGTCGTGGGCAAACTTGAATATTCACCAAAAATCCAGTGGGCTGTTTAATGTTAATGGATATTTCGATTTTATTTTTGTATTTCTCGAAGATGACAAAAGAAATGGGTTTATTTCAAAACCAGTAAGAGATATCTTCCTAACTGTAAGAATAGCTGATGATTTAATTGACCAACTCTTAGCTTATGAACCAAAAATTGACCATATTCTTTCCAAATTGAACTGGTCCGGTAACGATCGTGGTAAAAAAAGTAGAGTAAAACTTGGATATTAATCTGTAATCTTTAGTCGTAGATGTAATTTTCAATTCAACACTAACCAGCTGATATCTTCTAAGCTCTACTGCTCTTTCCTTTAAACATTGGGGACAATGTCTCATTTTGGTTGGGGAGATCATAGTTTACTAGATAATTTTCATGTTTCGTTGAAGTTTTTAATTAAAAAAATTTATTTTTACTTTGTTGTTATTTTGTGTGTAAAAATATATAGACATATATATACATACAAACTAACAATAAATTATTTTCTAACCAAGTGGAATTGTTGTTCGGAGGTGGCTATGTAAGGAGTTTTCGCTCCTGATACGCATCTCAAAATAATTCATAACAAGTTATTTGTTGCTCCTTTCTTTTTGAATCATTTAAATCTGTGAATTCTCCATAATATTGATTAAATTTGATCTTTTCATCAACAATATGGTAACATATGCTCATGGGCAGTAAGTGAAAATTTTTTAATATTCAGTTCTCTAATTGTTGGAGGTAACACCTGAAGGCAGTGAAATATGTGTTTTAAAAAAAAATTAATCATGCTTTTACTTAGTAACCAGACATCTTGCCTCAATAAACATTGATTGTTCGCGTAAAACGGTAGAGCTTTATATAAAAAAGATAAAGCTTTTACGTAGTAATCGGACATCTTGCCTCAATAAGCATGGATTGTTCACAAAAAACGGTAGGCCTTGAGTTTGTGCTTGAATAATTTTATTTTCGTAGCCTTTTTAACTCGAGCAATTAAGTCCATTGGGTTGTTTTATTACTTAGTGCCCTAAGACCAACTGGTTTGGGATTCACTGGCCCAAAACTCTCTACAAGGGTTAAAAAAAAGAAAGCTTAAAGAAATCAGACACTTTTTTTTTTAAAAAATCTCTGAGATATGAGGAATTAAGTCCGTAGGGGTGTAACACCTAATGCCCTAAGACCAACTAGTTTGGGAGTCACTGGCCCAAAGCTCGATACAAGGATTAATTATGTATTTGCAAATAAACTTTCATTGCCAAAAGGTGCGAACTCTAATGTAATTTTAGGATAAAAATATTACTATCTTTTCAACAAATACCTATGAATATTGTGGGCACAATCAATTGATTAATGCCTTGTTTTATGAGTGTATGGAAGAATGGTAAAAAGAATAGGAGTATTTATTTATTTGATCATTTAGAAAGAAAGAAAATAATTGTTAACTTTGATAAGGATTTTTCTTTTTCGCTTGAATTACTAGGGACTAGTAATAAGCTGTTTGGGGGTGTTATGAACACTTAAAAATGTATATTTATTATACAAAAATTCAATCATTTAACACTCATAGTTTCACTAATCCCTTTAATATTGGCACATTTGTGAAATAATATTTTACATTATGTTTTGTACATTTTTATTATGTATTTTTTTTTATTTGGTAGGTAAAATACTACTCGAAAGCTCGACAGGAAAAATCAGACTTGGAAAAGGGTAAAAACAAAATTTTAGCAGACGCGTAGTGACACGCAAGGCCTTAGCATCACGACGCGCCCATGAGGACAACAACACCGCGGACACCGCTTAGCGCGTCGGGACACAAATGAATTCAGGGTCGTGGCACCCTCATTCTCCATCACGTGTCTCCCAACTGACAGAAGCATCGTGACGCGCACAGCCATAGCGTCGCGACGCGCGAACCTTTCTCAGCCTATAAATTGAGCCTCCGACAGAAGAAATTTTCATACTTTCTTTCCGAATTTTCTATAAATTTTTAGGAAAATAGTGTCTTGTGTGTTTATTTATTTAAGATTTCTGTAATGTCTTTTTCTTTCAGTAATAAAATTACGAGTATTTTTAATTATAAAATGAGTAGTTAATTTCTTTTTGTTGGGGTAAAGGGTGAAGCTTTTATAATGAAAACTTAGATCAATCTCGCTTATATTATAATAAATAAATTATAATCTAATGATTAAAACTTGATTTAAATCTGGATTAATTATCGACAAATCGTGCTACCGCCTATATGGCTGGTTTTATATGGCTACTGCATGTATAACTTGTTTTATATGTTTTGGCATAACTAAGTACCTAACTGGACTTATTATCGACAGAAATGAACACCACCTATATGGTTGGTTTTATATGTTTTGGCATAATTAATTCATGAGATAAATTAATTAGGTAACAAGGATAATTTATTTATTATAATAAAGTGAGATTTCTAGATTTGAAATATTAAAAGTGGATCCTCTAACTCCATAATTTTATTTTATTTTTATTTTTAACCTAAAAGTTTCCAACAACTTCAACAAATCAAATCTTTTTTCTTTTCGCTCTACTTATCATTCTATTTTATTAAATCTATTCTCTGTGGATCGACTTGGGACTTAATGGTTGTTTTATTATTCCGACTCTCTTATACTTGGGAGTAAAGAACCACTTTTTGAGCGTGTCAACATGTATGAAAAATGAAGAAATTACAAATTTTTTCATTTTTTCCAGAATGAATTTCGTCCAATTTTGGGCCTTGATATCTTACTATACAATATTACTAGTGGTATGTTCTAAGATGTTTTGAAAAGTAGTTTATTTGATCTCTAATTCGGTATATCATTTGTATAATTTGGGTTAAAATTGTGTAAGATATGGACCATAGAATTTGGTTACTCGAATATGATTTTACCTAGAAAATTATTCTCAGATGACAGAAACGACATGTCATATGTATTCTTTAGTTTCAGATGACATATCGACCGACATTAGTGGCTAAACCAATGCAGATCGTACGATATGTCGTAGGTTCAGTACTAAACTGGACATGTTGATTTATGTTTGGAAGAAACGGTTATTACGAGATTAACCGAGATTAAATGGTTATTATTTCCATTTCAATAAATGACATGTCATATGAATACATAAAAAAAGACCAACATGTCCTATGCTTTGTGTAATACGCACGCGTATGTGAGTATGTGAAGCGCATGGAAGTACGTGGCAGTATGTGGAAGCACGTGGATGTAGGAACCACTTTTCTAGCACGACGGAAACACATTAGGCACCCGTGATCGGACTAGTAAAATTTTTCTTCCCTTCTCTTCTTCTGGCCGAATCAGACCAGCTATTCGGCTGAAATTTTACTTCTTTTTTGGATAAAATGTCAGCCTCGGAACGGCCCCCAAATAGTCCCACAACAGTGGCACAAAACTGGACTGTTTTAGACACGAAATGTGCCCAACTCACTGCCCAAATTAGCCCCTATATGCGCGAGTCACACCAGTATTTTCAAGTCTGATGTTTTTGTTAAAATAGCCGCAACACAGTCCTAAAACAACCCTAGATATTCCCCAAAATTCTGGATAAAAAACAAATCGAACCGAGTCCCGTTAGACAACTTTTGTGTGCGGCAGTGAGCAGAAAATTAATCATTGCCGTGTGGTGTATTAGAAGGAGAAGATGATGAAGTTTTGTTCGACACCAAATAGCCTTCCATGCTATATCTCATTACCAACAGAAAATAGAGTAGGCTATACTCACAAAAAAATCTCTAAACTCTTTTAGAGATTAATTGCCACACAAGTATTTTACTTTTGGTTTTCTTTGTTCTTCTTTTGCTTTTCTCAAATCTTGAGAGAATTTTAAGAACATGAAAGGTGGCTAGGGTTAGAATGGTTTAAGTTAGCTAAAAAAAAAATCAAATTTTCTTTATATACCTAGGGTTATTAATTTCCAAAATCAAACAAACATTTCCCCTCCCCTATATGTAGAATTCGGCCACCTTAGGAATTTTGGCAAAAAATTTATAACATCAAATTAACTTTCCTTAAAGACAAAAGTTGTTATAAAATAAATATATTATTACACTTTTAAAAAAGTTGTAACTACCAAAACCAACCAAAGGCTTCCAAAAACCTATTTTTGGAAATACACAAATAATATCTTTATTAAATTATAATATATAATTTAATAACTTATAATAAATAATTATCATATAATCATTTATTGCAAAAACCATAAATTAAAATTAATATATAGTTTCAAGTGTGACAAAATAATATTATCAATCATATTAATAATATATATTATACATATGAGAGTATATAATTCAACTATCCAATTATATTTAATCTGCTACAGTATATCCAGTTAGCACGGGGACCAAATAGACCTACGATTATGAGCTCCAATAATCCCAAAATATTAATTAAGCTCTTAATTAAAAATTTTGAATTATTAACTTCGGGTTATTCCACTGTAACCTAAAGTTGTACTCTCATTGCCGCAGATAGATAAATCAAGTTGAACCATGTCGGTGTCCATCGATATAGTCATTACATATGGATTGGACATTCATGAGTATCTCATAATTAGAGTCGGGTCATAATATCTATTATACCCCTCATATTATTTTTACCTGAAGTAAAATTGATTCTCTAATGAACGATTTATTCATAACCATTATGAATGTTAATCTTTCTATTCATAATAGAAAGACTTGAGCGCTCTAACCATTCAAGTACCAAATCAACCCTTAAAGAAGATACTTCTCTACTTCTCGCAAGAATGAGTGAATTCCCTACCTATGTTAAACATCCTCAGCTACATACCAAACCATGTCCCAAAAGTACGTGGCTATTGGTCGGGCTTACTACACCAATCTCACCTTTGTAAATCAAATGACATAGCCTGTCATGCAGGAGTTCGTAGCACACTCATGATTAAGATCAATCCATATATGACTATCTAGTAGATCGAAATGAATTTCGTTATTTAACGGATATTATAAGAAACTCATTTCTATCTGGGTCCAGTCCTATATGATCACATCATATAACTTCAGACTTAAATCCTTATGTGTATGCCACTCATACACTTAGTCTGGAGGTACATGAGTCATCTAGGGTAAACAAAATAATTTGCAATTTGCGATATTAAACAAACACTTTGATAAATGAATAATGCATCATTTTATCTCATATAATATAATTCCGTTTATATTACATGAAACTCTGGGGCATATATCTTAACAATCTCCCACTTG
Organism: Zanthoxylum bungeanum; assembly: GCA_019454045.1. Taxonomy (NCBI): domain Eukaryota; kingdom Viridiplantae; phylum Streptophyta; class Magnoliopsida; order Sapindales; family Rutaceae; genus Zanthoxylum; species Zanthoxylum bungeanum. The sequence continues at coordinate 68,519 of SKCR01032779.1, read as the reverse complement.
CACAAGAGTAAATGAGACATGTCACGTAACCCTAGACCATCTAGGTGACCTTTAAACACTTTAGTCGATAAGCTCTTTGTAAACATATCAACCAGGTTATCTGCGGATGCAATCTTTATGAAAATAACGTCTTCTCTTTGCACTATCTCCCCGATGAGATGATAATTTCTCTCTATATACTTTCTCCTCTTATGGCTTCTTAGTTCTTTAGAATTCTCCACTGCAACCCTATTATCACAATAAAGTGTGAGTGGTTTATCCATATCTGGAATAACTTCCACATCTCCCAATTCGAGGCCAGACTGCTTCATTAGCTGCTTCGCAAGCTGCTTCATACTCAGCCTCCATGGTGGAGTCAGCAATACAAGATTACTTTATACTCATCCACACAATAGCCCCACCACCTAGGGTAAACACTAATCCAGATGTTGATTTCCTATAATCAACATTTGTCTGAAAATCAGAGTCCGTATATCCCTCGAGGATCATATCCTCACTGAATATACAAGCATGTAATTTCTTGTTCTCTTAAGATACTTGAGAACATGTTTCACAGCCACCCAATGATCTAATCCTGGATTAGACTGAAACCTACTGACTACTCCTACTGTAAAGCAGATGTCTGGTCTCATGCATAATATAGCATACATGAGACTACCAACTGCTGAGGCATATGAGGTATGTCTTATTTCCTCAACTCCTTGAGGTGTCTTAGAAGACTGTTCATTCGATAAATAAATTCCATATCGATAAGGCAAAGTGCCTTTCTTGGAATTATGTATCCCAAAATGCACAAGGATTTTTTCGATATAAGATGCCTGAGACATAACTAATAGTCATTTCTTACGATCCCGAATAATCTAGATCCCAAGAATATAACCGGCTTCACCCAAATTTTTCATTTAGAATTGGTTAACTAGTCAGGTTTTCACATCCGATAATATCCTTACATCATTCCCAATAAGTAAAAAATTATCGACATACAAAATGAGAAAAACCACATTCCCGTCAATGACGTGCTTGTATACACAAGGCTTATCAACATTTTGCTGCTCAAAATCATAAGACTTGATCGTGGAATCAAATCTTATATTCCAAGATTGAGATGCTTGCTTGAGTCCATAAATGGACCTTTGCAGCTTGCAAAGCTCTTGACTTTGGGCTATGAACCCATCTGGTTGTACCATATAGATACACTCATCAAGATTTCCATTCAAGAATGCAGTCTTGACGTCCATTTGTCAAATCTCATAATCATAATATGCGGCTATGGACAGAAGAGTGCAGATAGATTTGAGCATGGCTACTGGCTAGAAAGTTTCCTCATAGTCAACTCCCTCTTTCTAGGTATAACCCTTGGCCACTAGCCTAGCCTTGAAGGTCTTTACCTTCCCATATGCTCCCCTATTTTTTTATAGATCCACTTGCAACCTATGGGTTTTACCCCATCAGATTGGTCTACAAGTTCCCAGACTGAGTTGGAGTACATAGACTTGATCCTGAGGTTCATGGCTTTACGTCATTCCTCTTTATCAGAATCATCCATTGCATTACGATAAGTCAATGGATCATCTACACCATCATTGGAAGCAAAAACTTATGCCTCTCCAACTCCTAGATAACGATCAGGTTGTCGTATAATCCTCCCACTATGTCTAAGTGGCAGATCATTCTGACAAACTTGCATATGACACTTAGATGACAAAGGTGTTATGTGTTTGTCAACAGTTGTCAACGATGGTATGTTGGTCGAACCAGAAAGTAACTCCTCGAGTAACACCTTACTATAAGGTTTGAACTCCCTCATATAGTCTTTCTCTTGAAACGTAGCGTTTTTCGACACAAACACTTTGTTATCTTCAGGACTATAAAAGAATCCACCCCAGTCCCCTTAGGATAGCCTATAAATAGGCACACTTGTGATCGAGGCTCCAACTTAGTAGTCTTATTCTTCTACACATATGCTGGACACCCTTATATTCGGAAATGTCGTAAACTAGTTTTATAACCACTTCTCTTTCAGCTCTTTCAGTAATGGAAGCACTTTCCCTTAGGCTTATTCTCTTTCAGGTCAGCAAGGTATTTATGACAATTTCTTTTCAAATGCCTGTCCTTGTTGCAATGGAAACACTTTCCCTTAGGCTTTGCACCTTTAGAGCTACTCTTGTTCTTCTTCATCGGCTTTGCTTAGCCTTCCCAGTGCATTTCTTCTTGTTCTTTGTAAATTTAGAAGATTCGACAACATTTGCCTGAGCACTGGGCTTACGAAGATCCACAAGCATGAACTCGTAATTGGTGAGCTCCTTGATTTACTGGGTCAAAGTAAAAGATAACTTGTTCATAAAATAGTTACTTTTAAACTGCAGGAAACTCTTCGGAAGAGTTTCCATAATCATGGTCACCTAGTTTCGCTCATCAATACGAGCTCCATAGGTTTCGATAGTATTGAGATAGGTCATCATCATCAAGATCTGCTCTTGGACTGATGCCATTTCCTTCATCCTAGCAATCATCGCTGAGACCATGGCCTTATGACGCTGACGCTCCAAAGGTTGACCGAACATGCCCTATAATGACTCCATCATCCGAGATATTGTAGCTATAGGCTCATGCTTTACAGCAAGAACCTCGGACATCCTTGCTATCAAGTAACAACAAGCCTTCTCATTAGCCGCGACCCATTTTGGGTAGGCATCGCGTACAGCTTGGCTAGTGTTTCTAGCATCGCGTACGACTCGGGAGGACATTCCTCCGTCACGAAAAACTTTAGGTCTTCACAGACCAGGATAACGTTCATGTTACTTTTCCATTTGACATAATTTTCTCCCGTTAATTTATTGTTAGAGAGAATGACAATTATTGGAGAAACCATGACTGAAATAAATAAAGGAAACATTCATTTAATATTCATTCATCGAATATTAAAATGATCAAACATTTAGGCATAAAATTAAACATGATGCATGATACATGAACCATGAATAATGAATTAGAAACCTAAGATAATTACTATGCCACAGAAATCTATCATCCCATAAATAAGTGTCACCGTATGGTAGGTCAAGTATTTGCATGATAGATCGAGACAATCTCAATTGATTAATATAAGAGGGAATAACTTTTATTCATATATTAACCAACCACTGTTTAATTTGATCAAGAAAATTCGATTAACATTTAATCATTCCTTTATGAGTGTGACCCGTTGTTTCAGAACCCTTGGACTTAACTAGTGAAGTGTCGCCATAGGGTAGGTCAGTTCACCAAATAAATCTAGAGTCTCTATCCTCTCAGAATCTAAACTTGATATTGACCCAAAATGGACACCATCCGTAGGGGGACAAAAACAAAGCCGTCTCGAGGCGCTTTTTGAATCTCATGTTTTCGGACTAACAACGGAGATCATATGATATATTTTCGTATATCCCTCTCCCACTTACTATTTTAAAATTAAGGTTTCTATTTTAAAATATCTAATATTTTAATTTACTAGTGTCAACAAATTTATGGCGGCTAAAACATAACTCTTATTTACACTAGTGCACTATTAGTGATCTTGCCAATTTTAACTCTTAAAATTTAACTCACTAATATCGATTAGTCTCTACTAATTATTTTATTCAATTAAACTAATTTAATTAAATTAGTTTTTGTGACCTTACCAATTTTAACTCTTAAAATTTTGGAACATTAATAAGTTTAAAATTTAAAATTCTAAAGTGGACAAAATTTTAATTAAACCATTTAATTAATCTAGGCGCGTTATCAATTCCAATGGTACGTGGAGTTGCATCCCGAGTGCAAGCCACATTATCGTCCATTCAGAATCGGCTATGGAATTACGTCCAGATTTCTATCTTATATACCAATGGAATTCATGATGCACTTATTAAACCCAATATTTTAGAATTTCCAATTTTAAATCATTAAACCAATTAAACTAATTAATAATTTTTCATGCATATGATATTCCAATTTAACCATTTTAAATTTCATAAAATCATATTTTATGTCTAGAATATTTATGCATCCAAAATATGTTATGGCATGTTAAAATACAAGAGTATGCACCCTAAGCTATATGACATGTTATTCAAACATTTCGAATTAAACATACAGCATAAAAAAAATTTTACATTGACCTGACTCTTATTTTCCCTATATTAATCTAATTAGTACATAAAATTCCCAAGGCATCCATTGGTCTTCAAAACTTGCTTCATGGTGGTGTTGGCTTCTTTTGTGACTTTGGTGCTCCAAATTATAAAAAATAAAATTTTACAATGGAAAATAAAATCACAACATTTGTAAAAATTGACCTTATAGCCTTACATCCCAAAACCAAAACCAACATAAAAATAAGAGCCATAAAAATTTACGATCAATGCAAAAAAAATATTCATCACATAAATCAATTATTAAACATTCATCTCATGAATATTACTTTGTGCCTACTCATCTAAACATGCATATAATCATTTATATCTCATATAAATAAATAAAAATTGTAATTTTAAATGAAAAATAGAAGGTTTAAGAACATTGTTCAACCTCGCTCTCGATGCCAATTATAGTGTAGCACCCTGGTAATCCTGACGACTATCACGTTATGAGATGCATTATACATAATATAAATCATGTTCGAACACGTATACACTCATGAAATGAATTTTTGATTTTGGACATTCGATAAATTCCAGTAGTTCCGATACAGAATTTATTCAAAGATTCAATCGAGACAGCCCATGGTATTTGGACCATAACATTTTCATATGAACTTTGATATTTATGAATTTTATATCGTCGGAAAGCTAAAACTAAGACCTACAACTTTTATGTTGGATATGTTTCCAAATTCAAATCAGAAATATGTCAAAAATACAGTTTACAAATTCAAATGAATAGTCCCCGATGACTAATCTAGATAATTCTCTAAGTTTCTCAAAATTTCTGATATTTTGCCATTAAATCACTACTTATTCTGCCCCTAGTATAAATATAGAATACTATTCATGTATCTCTAATATTTGTGAAGAAGAAAAAACGTGAAAGGGAGAAGAAAGAAGAAAAGAAGGAAGAAAGAATAGGGAAACCATTTTTCTCACCAAAGGTAATGAGGAAGCAAAGGTAAATCAATACATAACAAGCTAAGAAAAGGAATGGAAAGCTTAGAAGACTTATTTGGTGAAGGAAATCAAGTGAAATGAGGTAAGGAAATCTTGACACAAAACTTGGATTGTAGAATTTTGGGGATATGATGTTATGTTGGTATTATTGGCATGCTAAAGATTGCATCTGGGTGGATAAAGAACTAAGAAACCGAGTGTATTAAGAAATGACCAAAGTTTGAAAATCCTTGATAATGAGCTAAAATAAGAATTATGGAATCAGAGGGTTACTTTGATGGTGTAATGTTGGTATATCATATATGGATGTTGGAGTTTAAAGAATTGCATGTGTGAAGGTCATAGTGTGGGGTGTTAGAGTTTCACTTGGGTATAGCCATTCAAGAGTTGGTATTAATCATTGAAAATAGGCCAGCGTCGCGATGCTCGACACCTAGCGTCACGATGCGTAACTAGAAGGTGTTCACTGCATTGGTCTGAACATGTGGGCGTCACGACGTAGAATGCTCTGTGTCGCGATACATAACAAATAAAGGCTCTCTTCCTCGGGCCTGATCAGGTGGGCATCGTGACGTGTAGAGTCTGGCGTCATGACGTGACATATATCATTCTCTCTGCCAGGGTATGCTTAGGTTGGCGTCGCGATGCAATAGACCTAGAGTCACGACGTGATAGACCAGGAGTCACTGTAGGAGCGAAGCGGGATTTACCGCTATACCTATGATACTCGGCGACCACGACACTGTTGAGCTCACAGCCCGTAGAGAGTATAGATTAGCCTGCGGGGGATTAAATGGGAGAATAAATTAGTTGCCACCCAGTGTGCACTGGGAAAAGTTTAAGGCTGCACTCACCCCTTGCAAAGGAAGACCTCAAACCGTTGGGTTCGGAATGGTCCCATACTTACGCTAGTATAATGGACGGGTTCACACAATGGTATAGCCAAGTCTTATGCAGTTCATGCAAAGTAATTCAAATAAACACAAATTTGCACACCCATAAATATTAATAATCACAATAACATATTTCTAAAAGCATATTAAATTAAGAAATACAAGATGTGATAACAAAAATTATAATAAACAATCAAAAGCAGGAAAAGTGTCAATAAATAAATAGCAAACAAAAAGGGGGTTAATCACGCATATATGAATATTTCCCAAGTGGCACGTGGAGTTGTATCCCAAGTACAAATCGCACTACCGTCCATTCGGATTCGACTACGGAATTTACGTCTGGGATTCCATCCGATATACCACAAGGGATAATAACATACATAATCATCAATTCAATGTAAACGCACATAAGAAAACATAACCATGCATATGCGTATAATTAGCAACACGAAAAAAACATAAATAAAATAAAAGGCAAAATAATAAAACAACAATATAAACGAATAAATAGATAAAAAAGATAACACTAAATAGATAAAAAATAAATAACAAAATGCCAAAGAAAGGATCGCTGGTTCACTGTTTCTGCTTGCTGTTTCACTGTTTCTGCTCACTATTTTCTCGGTTTCTACTCACTATTTTGTTTCGCTGTTTCTGGTTGCTATTTTGCTATTTCTGGTTGCTATTTTATGGTTGCTGTTTTTCTGTTTTCTGGTTCCTGTTTTTGGTTGTTTTGGTTGCTGTTTTTTATTGTTTTGGCTGCTATTATTATTATTATTTTTGGCTGCTAATTTCATGTTGTTTATTCGGTAATGGCTGGTTGTTTTTTGTCTCGGTTTTTTGGTTGTTTATTCGGTGATGGCTGGTGTTTTTGGTCTCGGTTTTTGGTTTTTTGTTTGTGTTGGACAATTATGACCCATAGCATCACTATTTGTACAGATCATGGTGTTGTTGTACAAATTAACTATGTGACAAAGGAAATTGCTCTTTTATCATTTGTAATTAGACTACCGGGATATATAAATGATAAAAGGTCCTTATGATTAGTTCCGGATTGAGATGATATGAGACAATATCAATCCACAAAGGTTTAATCATTAAATAATCCCTAGTCGTAGTATTATCGAGATTGGACATCGATAATGCAGTATAGACTAGTATTACACTTGTGCGCGTTGTGGAAGCATAACGACATAGTTCTCATATGTTTAAGTATTGGATACTTATCCAAGTGTGATAGGAGGTTGTGTTTACGATGGTACGGAAACAGTTTCGCTCTGGATAGACCCTTCAGAATTCCATTGGTAGTATGACTATGTGTCTATGGAAGTCCGAATCAGGGTAGATGTATTTGGTCTTAAGCTGAGACTTGCACCGCTAATAATTGGGACAATCAATATACTTTGGTTTTGGTCGTCCAGGGCTTTAACCGGTTTTGTGTATGCCTCTTCTGGGTATATTGAGAATCGTAGTGTATTGGGTATGATGTCAAGATGGAAGTATCACTCCAGTCATAGTAGAGATGATGGTCACGTAGGATACAGAACTAGTACTTTTATGTACTGCAGTCATCGGGGTAATATGACAATGTCATGATTATCTGGTTATAGAGACTAGTTACCAGAGATCCGATATGTGCTTCGTACGGGGCAGACACAATTCCAGCCCCAGGCCTAGCACGTGACATCTGATATTGGATCGCTATACGCTATACGCAATACCACGTATACTACGCAAGATATAGATTACATATTCCTTTAAGAATATTTCTGGAGAATTGGGTAGGCACGGTGCTTTGCTAGAAGCCAACCATGTCTTGTAAATCGGTAAAAACGTAGTACTAGGTATGTTCGTGTTCGGATAGTCCAATGGCCGGATTTACTGTCAACATATCCGGGGATCTCATGGGTCGCTTCCCGAAGATTCACCGATGACGTATGACTCGCACATTATTAATCTGGGATTAATTAGTAGAGAGATAAAATTAATCTAGGATTAATTACGGAGATATTTTATCTGGGATAAAATACTATTTAAAGAGAGAGAACGATTAATTTGGAATTAATCGATAAAATAATATATTCTATATATTATACGAAATTAGATTTCAACGCGGAATTAAAATTAGATTTTAATTCGGGCAAACGAGTTAATTTAGAATTAATTTGCAAGCAACGTGAATAGTAATTTTACTAGGCATAATTATTTAATTAAATTTGATTTAATTACGTCGCAACGGAAAATTCGTTAATTTGGAATTAGCGAACTCGAGCCCGGGAGTGTTTGCGGGCCCACTCGCATTTCGAATCAAGTGGGGCCCACAAGTCACATCATGCGTCACATCACTGGTCAACTTTATCACTTTAATGTGATGGAAGTTGTTGGTTGATGGTTGACTGTGGAACACACTATAGTGATGGCTTGAAAGACATTTACCATTTTTTTTTATTATTTTGGTACTTGACTTTCATTTTGTGTATTAGATTACACAACACTCACAATAGTCATCATCTCTCCTCTCCTCTCCATTCACGGCAAGAAGCCATTTTTCTCTCTCAAATTCTTGGCTTGGCCGAGAACAACAAGATGCAAAGAAAGGATTTGTGGCAAATTTTTCCAAGTGCTAGCACACTAAAGAGTCATCCAAAGGTGATAGGGAAACAAACCCTTGAGCATGGAATCACACATAAAGCTTGGAGCTTGGAGATTCAACAAGGAGCACAAATAGGGGCCATTGCCGAGAGCTTCATGGAGGAGCAAAAAGTTTTTGTGTTTCATCGCATCGCATATCCGATCAAAGTGAGTATTTCCACAACCCAACTTTGATGTATTCACATGTTTAAATGCTTAAATCGATCTTGGTTTGACCTAGAAATCCCAACAATGGTATCAAGAGCCTTGTTTAAGCATGAAATTGGATTTAGGGTAAAATTGGGTAAAATTGATTTGAGCATGTTTGGATGAAATTGATTGTTTGAATATGCTTGAATGATGATAACATAGTGTTATGCATGATCAATTTGATGAAAATTGAATTGGATGAATTTTTCCCCAAATTTGAGGCTTGGCCGAAAGTTGGTGCCCTAAATGTCATGGTTATTTTTTGTTTTCTGAATCATTCGATGAGTTTGAAAGACTTGGGAAATGTTGATTTAGGATTTAATTGGATCAAATTCGGAATCGGACAATAAAACCCTAATTGGCGTGAGTTGAATAATGGAAAATGAATTGATTTTTTGATTCAATTGTGTTGGACATTTGTTGATGATAATAAGCATGATTAATTATATAAATTGGTATTTTGGAAATGTTAATTTGGTTAATTAATCATGGCTATACACTTTGATTAATTTAATTGTGAAATTTGGAATATTGTAATTAAATTAATTGGGCTTAATTTGGAATTGGGCTTATAAAGTTGTATTTGGGCTTAATGGGCTTGGTTGGGCCAAGTATGGTTTAGGTTAATTGGTTAGATCCAATTGGGCCCAAAACCATATCAATAAAGTCCAAATATAACCTAATGGGCCTTTAAAATTTTAATTGGGCCTAAATTGGTTTCTTGGCAAATAAGGGTGATTCCTTAAATGGGCTTTGGTATTTGGGTTTGACCCATATTGACCAAAGTCCATGCCTTAAGAAATTAATTGAAAGCCCATTGGATTTTAATTAAATTGACATTGGATGTTAATTGGGCTTTGAGACCCGAAAAGATTAGATTTAGAATCTAAGTCGCTAAAGGCACATTAATAAAGTGTAATTATTTAATTTGGAATTAAATAAAGAATTAGTATTAAATACAAATTAAATTGGATTTAATATTGTAGTTTGATATAATTCGAGAATTCGTACTTTGAGTACTTATTCTTAAACGAGTTTGACTCGCGCAAAATCAAATCGTTGTTTGAACATTGGATGGTCATTAATTTCAGATTAATTAATTGAATTATATTGATTGATAACATGCTTTGTGTGAATACATGGATGTGATGTATGAATAATGTATATCGGATGGATATTAGATGGGTGAGGGCAATTTTGGAAATTGTTGTAATAAATTTAGAATTTATTAATTGGACCTGCGTGTCCAGCCTATTACCTCTTGAATCTTTGTATTTCTCTTCTCACCTATTCCCCTCAATGTAAATGAGGTTTCTTTAGAAGTGTTATGTAATTGGGTAGAAGTAAGATTTGTGCTAGCGGGAGAAAGGAAATGGAGAGATTTGTTCTAGGAACAAAATGTTTTAAATATACATCCGCATATCATTATTAAATTTATTTACGCGCCTTATTTTGTTTTTAGAATGCATGTTTAAGGGTGTATGATGAGACCTTAACAAAGATAATTAATTGGTTGCCAATTACGCGAAAAACCCTCAACATATATTAAGCGTTTTCCTTCCATTGAGTGATTCATTCTCAAGATCCAAGATTGGCACTGGTTTGTTAGCCAAAGTCAAGGCCTTTGTCCATCGCGGATGTGTTTGAATCATGAAAGCTTTGTTCCATATCGCATGTCTTATCCAAGTTGTGATTTTTTGGCCAAAGTCAAGATCACTTCTTGTCATTCGACATCGATTACGAAGCTTTCCAAAGTCAATGGGTCTCGCTTAACTGGAATCATTAAGTTTGTTGTTTCAAAGCCAAGGCTTAATTGATTCAGAGGAAAAAGGTTAGGAAAATATATTGGATATATTGGCATATATAAGATATATGTTTCGGACTTGGATGTCCACCTACTGGATCTAGGAATTGGATGAGATCCAATTGATCTTAGAGATCTACCTAGTTAAATATCATACAATTTGTTGGCCAAAGTCAAGGTTGTGTGTTATTTAACGGGATCCTAGCCCACTAGGAAACAAGGTTTCCCGAGTACTTAACAGAGGGTTAGAGGCTCGCCAAAAAATAGTGGGAGGCAAGTATTAAATTTGCAATTTCATTTAGATACTTTCCAATACGCGCTCATTTCAATTTTTCGTCATTACTCAAATAAATATTAGTTGGACTAATATCGTTGTTTTTAAAATTAAACAGTTGGAATGTATTCAAACTACTTCAAATTATAGTTGATTATATAATTGGATTATAGTAATCAATATATTTGAATTTAACCAATTAAATTATAGTTGATTATATAGTTAGACTATAGTAATCATTATATTTAATAGTACCTAAAATCGTTGATTGGATAGTTGGACTATAGCAATCAAGATAACTGAAAGATTAGTGTTTAAAACATAAACCTGGGTAAAAATGTTATTAAACAGATTTAATTTTCAAATTGAGAATAATACCTCAGGATAGTCCTGGGAACTGAGGAGTTACTTTATTTGATAGAGAAACATCTCGGGCCTAATCCCGGAGTTGAGCAAATAGTAGAACATGATATTTGGAATATTCATGTGATGATAACTTTAGTGCTCAATCCTTTATGGTAGATGCAATGACATTTTAATTCCGTTGTCAAAATTAAGGATTAGATCATTGTACCATGATGATAGAATTAAATATCTTCATAGATCTATTCTTAGATCTTAGAAGTACAAATTGCATAAGAAGCTCTTTAGCTCGTGTACGTCAGAGGGTACATTTGTCGAGCACTAGGTGTCACAGATGATTGCTGACATCGATCAACTAGGTTAGCTAGGCATTACTTACGTGGCCGAGACTACCAAAGATTTGATCTTATAGTCTCTACCTGAAAGCTGGGGCAGGTTCATTGTGAATCAAGAGTAAACTCTTGGAGAGTTGTATGGCTATGCTCTAGGAGACAGAGCCATAGCATCTAAAAGAGGCAAAGGTAAAATCATCAATGTCTTCTTGGAAGACAAAGGACATATCCCAATATGTCTGCCTAAACTGTGGCAAACGGGGTCACTGAAGCGTGACTACCATATGGACAAGGCAGACATGCAGGAAGAGAAGTGGGGCAAGGCTCCGGCTTCAAGAATGTTTGTCATAAACATGTTCACTATTAGTTTCAAAATTGGATTTTGATACTAGATGTGGTATATAAGATATGTACTGATGTGCGGAATCTGCTGATTAGCATGATACTGACTTCAGTTGAGATTTATCTGTGAGTCGGAAACGGGACGAGAGTCGTTGTTTTAACCGTAGATACCTAAGTTTAGGAACTACTCTTCGGGTGTGTACCTACATTAGAAAACTATTAAAATGTACCTAGTTTGACTAGAAACATTATCTCTATATCAGAGTAGAATCCGTTACGGATATACCTTTATATTCTAGAACACTAAAGTGTTTTATTTTATAAAGATGATATTGAGATAAACACATTAGATGTGAATAACAGTATTTATATTTTGAATATAAATGAATCTCAAACGTATGACATGACAAACAAATAGCTCAAACTGAATTAATTAGATGAGACTTATTTGTGGCATTGTTTTCTGGGACACATTAAACAAGACTCGTATATCCACACTTTTGAAGAGTGGGTACTAGGACAGATTTGATTCTATTCAAATAATGTCTACGAATCTAGTTTTTTAGGCAAAGTGCCTAAAACGCCTTTTACTTGGTAAAAGTGTAAGTGCCACCGATCTGTTAGCCCTCGTTCATAGTGACGTAAGTGGGCCCATATCTAGCTAGGCTAGAGGTAGATATGAACACTTCGTAACCTTTACGGATGTGGCATCGCGTTATGGTTATGTGTTTCTTGTGAAACATAAATCGGAAACTTTTAGAGTTTCGACACGAAATTGTCAGACAGATCGGCTAAAGTATTAAACCGTCACGGTTAGACCATGGTGGAAAATACTTAAGTAATAAGTTTCTCAATTACTTGAAAGAGTATAGTATTTTTTCAATATGGACTCCTCCAGGAACACCTCAATTGAGCGGTGTGTCCAAACGGAGAAACCGAATTTTGTTAGACATGATAAGGTTAATTATGAGTCGCTCTGAGCTACCATTTTCCTTCAAGGGATATGCATTAAACAGTGCAACACTTATTTTGAATAAGGTTCTATAAAATATCCAGGACAGACCCAGACTTATATTAGATAACAACAGGAAAGAAAACACAGGGTTTTCTCATTCCTGGAAGATTTGGGAATGCTGGGCATATGTTTGGATGATACCGAACTAGAACCCAAATCGGATAAGTGCCTATTTGTAGGTTATCCTAGGATAACCAAAGTATAGTACTTATACAACTCACTAAAGAACAATGTAATTGTTGCTCGCCATGCGGTTTTCCTAAGAGGAATACCTATATGTAGTGTAAGTGGGAGGAAAGTAAAACTGATGAAAATCAGAGTAATATTCTGTTCTGGCCCTGATTCCTTAATGGAACACAAACAGTTCAAGGATGAAACTGTACCATAATCTTCGAATACACCAAGAACACGTAAGTCGGAGAGAGTTCAGAAAATAATCTAGGGAGGTATGGGTTTCTGATCTCACCTCATAAAGATGTCAATCTTATTGAGGAAGACAAACCAACTACGTATGAGGAAGTGATACAAGGAGCGACGACTCCTATTATGGCAAAGTGCCATGATGTCCGAAATGGATTCCATGAATACCAACCAAGTTTAGACACTAGTTGTTGTATCGGAAGGCATTTTGCCTATTGGTGCTATATAAGTCTTCAAGGAAGACATATATGGATTGCAACATACAACGTACTAAGCTAGGCTTGTAGCGAAAAGGTATCATTATCAACATAGTGTCGATCATGACGAAACCTTTTACTTGTTGCCACGGTTAAATCCATTTGGATAATGCTTGCTGATGCTGCATATTTCATTTATGAAATATGGCAGCTGAACGTCAAAATCGCTTTCCTTAAACGGAAACCTTTTGGAGGATGTTTAAAACATCCTGACGGTTTTGTCGTACCAAAACAAGCAAACAAGGTTTGTAGGTTATTCGTTCCATTTATGGATTGAAGCAAGCATTACATTCTTGAATTATTCGTTTGATGTAATCATAATGGTATATGATTTAATTCAAAACGATAATATATTCTTGTGTAAATAAAGAGGTTAGTGGGAGCGCAGTGATAGTGAATGTCCTACATAATGATGATATATCATTTCTTGGAATGATATTCCCATAATAAAATCGTTGTGAAAGCTTGGCTTTCATGAAAATTCTCTGTAGAATACTGTGGTAGAAACAAACTTTATTCTAGGAATAAAGATCTACTGGGATAGATCAAAAGTTGTTGGCACTCTCCGAGAACTCATACATTGAAATAAATGTACGTGACCTGGTGTCTCATATACTTTGAGCATATGGAGTCACAATCAGGCCAATCCAAGTGATAGTCACTGGATTGATGTTAAGAACATCCTTAAGTATCTTAGATGATCTAAGGATGCTTTCTTAAGCTATGGAGAAGGAGAACTTGAAGTGACTAGGTTCACTGCTGCAAGTTTCCTAACTGATAAAAATGACTATAAGTCGTAATAACGGTACTATATAGTTTAAATAACGAAACAGTGAGCTAGAAATCTTCCAAGCAAGATACTGTTACCGAATAAACAACAAAATCGAAATATTGCTGCAGCTGAGGCAGCAATAGAAGCCATTTGGATCTTAATAATACTAATTGGATTAGGAGTAGTTCTGTTAGCAGCTGAGCTAGGCTACAGCACAGGCTAAAGAATTAATGGTCTCATCAACGATCCAAGTATATACTTCAACTGTTCATCTGATTCGTTCGGATCATACATCGTGGCAATGTGATGATCGAATAAATCGCATCAGATGATAACATTGCAAATCCGCTGACGAAAGCACTTTCTCAGCAGAAGTTTGAGCGAACTGTACATAGTTAAAGTGTAAGACACTTGAGTGATTGGCTATAGGCCAAGTGGGAGATTGTTGGACAATTATGACCCATAGCATCACTATTTGTATAGATCATGGTGTTGTTGTACAAATTAACTATGTGACAAAGGAAATTTCTATTTTTTCATTTGTAATTAGATTACCGGGATATATAAATGATAAAAGGTCCTCATGATTAGTTCCGGATTGAGATGATATGAGATAGTATCAATCCACAAAGGTTTAATCATTAAATAATCCCTAATCATAGTATTATCGAGATTGGACATCGATAATGCAGAATAGACTAGTATTACACTTGTGCACGTAGTGGGAGCATAACGACATAGTTCTCATATATTTAAGTATTGGATACTTATGCAAGTGTGATAGGAGGTTGTGTTTACCGATGGTACGGAAACAATTTCGCTTTGGATAGACCCCTCAAAATTCCATTGGTATTATGACTATGTGTCTATGGAAGTCCGAATCAGGGTAGGTATATTTGGTCTTAACCTGAGACTTGCACCGCTAATACTTGCGACAATCAATATACTTTGGTTTTGGTCATTCAGGGCTTTAACCGGTTCTGTGTACGCCTCTTCTGGGTATATTGAGAATCATAGTGTATTGGGTATGATGTCAAGATGGAAGTATCACTCCAGTCATAGTGGAGATGATGGTCACGTAGGATACGGAACTAGTACTCTTATGTACTGCAGTCATCGGGATAATATGACAAGGTCATAATTATCCAATTATAGAGACTAGTTACCAGAGATCCGATATTTGCTTCGTACGGGGCAGACACAATTCCAGCCCTAGGCCTAGCACGTGACATCTGATACTGGATCGCTATACGCAATACCACGTATACTACGCCTGATATAGATTACATATTCCTTTAAGAATATTTCTGGAGAATTGGGTAGGCACGGTGCTTTGCTAGAAGCCAACCATGTCTTGTAAATCGGTAAAAATGTAGTACTAGGTACGTACGTGTTCGGATAGTGCGACGACCGGATTTACTGCCAACATATCCGGGGATCTCATGGGTCGCTTCCCGAAGATTCACCGATGACGTATGACTCGCACATTATTAATATTTGATTAATTAGTAGAGAGATAAAATTAATCTAGGATTAATTACGGAGATATTTTATCTGGGATAAAATACTATTTAAAGAGAGAGAACGATTAATTTGGAATTAATCGATAAAATAATATATTCGATATATTATACGAAATTAGATTTTGACGCGGAATTAAAATTAGATTTTAATTCGGGCGAACAAGGTAATTTAGAATTAATTCGCTAGCGACGTGAATAGTAATTTTGCTAGGCATAATTATTTAACTAAATTTGATTTAATTACGTCGCAACGGAAAATTCGTTAATTTGGAATTAGCGAACCCGAGCCGGGAGTTTTTGCGGGCCCACTCGCATTTCGAATCAAGTGGGGCCCACAAGTCACATCAGGCGTCACATCACTAGTCGACTTTATCACTTTAATGTGATGGAAGTTGTTGGTTGATGGTTGAGTGTGGAACACACTATAGTGATGGCTTGAAATACATTTACCATTTTTTTTATTATTATTTTGGTATTTGACTGTCATTTTGTGTATTAGATTACACAACACTCACAACACTCATCCTCTCTACTCTCCCTCTCCATTCACGGCAAGAAGCCATTTTTTTCTCTCAAATTCTTGGCTTGGTCGAGAACAACAAGATGCAAAGGAAGGATTTGTGGCCAATTTTTCCAAGTGCTAGCACACTAAAGAGTCATCCAAAGGTGATAGGGAAACAAACCCTTGAGCATGGAATCACACATAAATCTTGGAGCTTGGAGATTCAAGAAAGAGCACAAAGAGGGGCCATTGCCGAGAGCTTCATGGAGGAGCAAAAAGTTTTTGTGTTTCATCGTATCGCATATCCGATCAAAGTGAGTATTTCCGCAACCCAACTTTGATGTATTCACATGTTTAAATGCTTAAATCGATCTTGGTTTGACCTAGAAATCCCAACAGTTCGGTGATGGCTGGTGTTTTTTGGTCTCGATTTTTGGTTGTTTGTTCGGTGATTTTCTGGTTGTATTTGGGTCTCAAATTTTGGTTGTTTGTTCGGTGGTTTTTTGGTTGTTTTTTGGTCTCGGTTGTTGATTCTTTGTTCGGTGGTTTTCTGGTTGTTTTTGGGTGATTTTCTCTTGGTGATGAGAAGAAGAAAAGAGCCTAGGGTTCTTTGTGTGTTTGCCGTCCAAGCCTTAGAAGAAGAATAAAAGCCTAGGGTTTCAAGTTCAAATTGTCGTTTCAGCCCCCCTTTGTGTCAAGATTTGGTCTCTTTTTATAATGGTTTGAAGGGATCTCCAAATAGGGAAACAAATCATGGAAATTTGGGAGATATATTCTCAATTTATTTTGAAAATAAAATCTCATAAATATGGTGATGGGGGGATCTCAAATCTTGTTCAATTGGTAAAGATGGGATTTTAAATCTTGTTAAATTGGAAAGTGTTGATGAGAGAATTTGAGCATGTGGATTGCATAGGGTTTATGGTGGATGGCGTGGGCTTGTATGAGGTGTGGATCGATTGCATGGGCTTTGGGCCGTGTGGATGGGCCGAAGTTGAAGGGTGCAAGGGCGTGTATGGTGGGTCCGAGGCTAAGGTTTTGAAACAGCGGCTAACTGAGCGAATTCGAGGCTGGCTAGTGAGTTCGAATCCGATGAGGTGCTAAGTTTTGGAGGTTTTCTTTCCTTCCGACATCCGTTTTCCCTAACTTCTGCAACTTTTCAGGTAGTGCCTCCATACGAGGCTCATCATTGGCTCATGCAAAAATGCAATGTCTATAGTCACCCCCACTTTGATGGGGCTAGTGCATTGTGTGACAGTGACAACCCCATCAAAGTCATGCATGCATTTTTACTTACCTGGTCTGTCGGCCATTGCCGAACTTACCTATTGTTTTGTTACTTTTGCGAGATGCTTCGATCTCTGGGATTTATTCTCAAACTATGCTTGATGGCGAGGTGCTTCGACCTATGGGATTCATACTCGAATCCATTTCTAGTGTGAGATGCTTCAGTCTCTGGGATTTATTCCCGAACTGACAGTGAGGTGCTTCGACCCATGGGCTTCATTCCCGAACCGTGTTGGGTGTGAGATGCTTCGATCTCTGGGATTTATTCCCGAATTGAGTTGAGTTAATGGTGAGGTGCTTCGACCTCTGTGATTCAATCCTGAATCCGTTCTAGGTGTGAGATGCTTCGATCTCAGGGATTTATTCCCGAACTGACGGCGAGGTGCTTCAACCCCTGGGCGTCATTCCTGAACCGTGTTGGGTGTGAGATGCTTCGATCTCTGGGATTTATTCCCGAACCAAGTTGAGTTGATGGCAAGGTCCTTTGACCCCTGGGCTTTATTCCCGAACCATATTGGGTGTGAGATGCTTCGATCTCTGTGATTTATTCCCGAACTGACGGCGAGGTGCTTCGACACCTGGGCTTCATTCCCGAACCATGCTGGGTGTGAGATGCTTCAATCTCTGGGATTTTTTCCCAAACTGACGGTGAGGTGCTTCGACCCTTGGGCTTCATTCCCGAACCGTGCTGGGTGTGAGATGCTTCGATCTCTGGGATTTATTCCCGAACTGAGTTGAATTGATGGTGAGGTGTTTCGACCCCTGGGCTTCATTCCTTAACCATGCTGGGTGTGAGATGTTTCGATCTCTGGGATTTATTCCTGAACTGACGGTGAGGTGTTTAGACCTCTCGGCTTCATTTTCGAACCGTGCTGGGTGTGAGATGCTTCGATCTCTGGGATTTATTCCCGAACTGAGTTGAATTGATGGCGAGGTGCTTCGAACCCTTGGCTTCATTCCCAATCCATGTTAGAAGTGAGATGCTTCGATCTCTGGGATTCATTCCCGAACTGATGGGGAGGTGCTTCGACCCCTGGGTTTCATTCCCGAACCGAATGGGTGATAGTGTTTTGGTCCATCTGCGTGACTTTTCGATCCACTGGAGAGTTTTTTCCATTATGATGAGGTGCTTCAACCTCTGGGATTAATTCCCAAATTGTTGATGACGTTGGCCTCGACCCTGACCGATGTAAACACACACGTATAACGCAAGCGCACGTATCGTTCAAGTAGTATAAAAATATCGATCCCACGAGGACTTAATATCTAATCTATTAATTTTATGAGGTCAAATGATTACTAGTATCTAACAGGTTGTTTGATTTATTTGAAATGGTGACGATTCTAAATTTAAAAACAAGTAAATAACATTGTTCGAAAGTAGATTTTAAGAAAATTAATATTAAAAACTATCTAGGGTTGTGATTTCTTCCAATATCATTTTAAAGATGAAGTGGTTATCTTAAAGTTGGGTAATATATTGATTTATTAACCTGGAACACTAAATTATGTGTAAGCCTCTGTCGATGGTCAGACACAAATACCCAGTTTAACCCAATTGAACCATATGTCTATGCCAACCAAATTATCTGGATTCATTAAGTTTAAGTTCCAATTATGGCTACCCCCGCCCGACAGGTATATTCCTATCCTGTAAGGAAATCTATTAAAGGGTTATCTATCCTCAAGGAAGATCGTGGGCTATTAAGTCTAATGTCTTAAACCTAAAATCCCTATGTCTAGTTCATTTTAGATTTACCCATTCAATTTTATTAATGGCCAGTTAATAAAAAGCATTAGGATTAAGACTCAATAAATAAACCTTTATATTACCCAAACTATAATTTAACCCCTTATAAACCGGTGATATTGGATTTCATCACAACCCCAGATAACTGGCTTAGTTACGACACATATTTATAGGTAGTAAAAACTTAAATAAAATAAAAGACATAAAGTAAAAATGCGGTAAAGTAAATACTGAAAAGTAAATTACAATAAAATAAAATGCTAAGGTAAAAGGAATTACTTTTACTACTACTAATTTAGATATCTCCCATAATATAATATATAAACTTGTGATAACATTACCAACCAGCCATATAGGCGGTAACCTGATTAAGTCAAATTAAGTCCAACTGGCCATTAAGGCGGTAAAAAGATTTGTCCATGAACCTGCCATATAGGCGGTAAGAAAGTTTAATTACCAACCGACCAATCTGGCGGTATCCTTGATTAGTCAGGTTAAAACCAGATTAAAATGAATTACCAACCGACCAATATAACGGTATCATTTTTAAGTCAATATTTTAAATAGTGAATATATTATATTTAAGGGAGATTAATCTAAATAGAAACAGTAAAAGAATTACCTTTCACCCTAGCTTTTTATTTTATTGTAATTTATTTTTCAGTATTTACTTTACCGCATTTTTACTTTATGTCTTTTATTTTATTTAAGTTTTTACTACCTGTAAATATGTGTCGTAACTAAGCCAGTTATCTGGGGTTGTGATGAAATCCAATATCACCGGTTTATAAGGGGTTAAATTATAGTTTGGGTAATATAAAGGTTTATTTATTGAGTCTTAATCCTAATGCTTTTTATTAACTGGCCATTAATAAAATTGAATTGGTAAATCTAAAATGAACTAGAAAAAGGGATTTTAGGTTTAAGACCTTAGACTTAATAGCCCACGATCTTCCTTGAGGATAGATAACCCTTTAATAGATTTCCTTACAGGATAGGAATATACCTGTCGGGCGGGGGTAGCCATAATTGGAACTTAAACTTAATGAATCCAGATAATTTGGTTGACATAGACATATGGTTCAATTGGGTTAAACTGGGTATTTGTGTCTGACCATCGACAGAGGCTTACACATAATTTAGTGTTCCAGGTTAATAAATCAATATATTACCCAACTTTAAGATAACCACTTCATCTTTAAAATGATATTGGAAGAAATCACAACCCTAGATAGTTTTTAATATTAAATTTTCTTAAAATCTACTTTCGAACAATGTTATTTACTTGTTTTTAAATTTAGAATCGTCACCATTTCAAATCAATCAAACAACCTGTTAGATACTAGTAATCATTTGACCTCATAAAATTAATAGATTAGATATTAAGTCCTCGTGGGATCGATATTTTTATACTACTTGAACGATACGTGCGCTTGCGTTATACGTGTGTGTTTACGTCGGTCAAGTTTTTGGCTCCACTAATTGCTTATCTTGTTTGGTGTTGATTTGATAATTTTTATTAATTATTAATTAATTAATATTTTGCTTTGAAAATGATTGATAATGACTTTTAATAATTACACTCCACACACTTCTGGATGGTTCATCAATTTCGGTCATGAAATCATCAGAATTAGAAAATATTTTCTCTTTCAAAGTTGTATAACTTTGAGTCTTCTTTAATCTGGCACTTGAATCAGCTAAATCCAATATCTGAGTAAAGAGTTATTCCCAAAATACGACAGATGCACAAAACTGGAATTTCCAAAACTGCACTTCGTCAAAACGCCCTTTCAAGTTTCCAATCTCCAAAATTAAAATATCAAGTCCAATAATTGCCTTTATTTGACCCATATTTCATCCTAAATGATTTCATTAAGACCCAATATTATTTTATCTGCAAAATAAACTAAAATATATCAAAACGTTCATTAAACCCGAGAAACTAAACAAAATATTAAGTAAAAGGGGCGGTAAATTTTGATATATTTTCCGCTCATCAGACCCTCGGATTCATTCCTAAATTTTCGAACTGATGGTGGGGAGGCACTTCGACCCCTGATCAGTCCTCATTCTTAAGGCTCTTTGCTCGTCCTCATTCCCGAGGTTGTTCTTCATTCCCGGAGTTCTTCGTACTCGTCGCTTTTTCTTCAAAGCCTGTGAATGCAAAAATTGTGTGTATGCGACATGTATGCATGTATGCATGGATGTATTCCCTATTCCGATGGGGTTTCTTTGTCCTATTGGCTTGATGTCATCCTTGGTTAGGCCTTCCTTGTGCTTTTTGGTGCCATTTGCCTATAAAAGTCTTTGGTCGCCCCTTGGCCTACTTACACTTTCCTCCTGTCAATTCTACTCCGGTGATTGCTCAGTTCTCTTTGGTCTCTTGGCTCAAGATCCCGTTTTGTCCCTTATTTGCGGGGTGGTAGACTGGTCATCCTCAGATCTGGCTCAGCTTTCTGACTTCCGCTACCTGCACCGGGTCAAGGTGGATTACGCCTTTTTTGAAAGCAACCTCATCATTTTGGGATACTGAAAATCATGTCTTTTGATTTCCGATGTTTTCCGTGTCTTACAGGTTTGTTCTATCTTTTGCCCAAGCTGTCCTTTCGGATTTTCAACTTGGTGGATTGCTCTATCTTGCCTAGGTCGCCTTTTCAGGTTTTCAACTCTGCGAGCTAATTTTTTTTTTCTTTTCCTTCTTTCTTTTTTTCTTTTTTTTTTCTTATTTTTTTTCAAATCTGTCCTCATTCTCGAGGCTCTCCTCCATTCTTGGAGTTATTATTCTAGATCTTATGACCTTGGTCCAACATCTAAGAAACAAAAGACGTGATTTATAATTACTTGACTCTAATCTTTCCCGGTTAGTTGGGATTTATGCAATCTATGAATATCTTGAACATTTATTTCAATAAAGGCGTTTCCATTTCTTCTTAGTACATATGTAGGAAACAAGGAACTGCATTGCAAGGATACGCCAGTCACTAACTGTTCCTCACAGATTTTACTGTTAACCATTTTTCTTGCTCACTTATGCTCTATATTTTGCTTGGGCTGTCCTTTGCGGATTTTCAACCCAACGAGCCTTTCTATCTTTTTATGCAAAGTATTGCTTCAGCCTGTCCATGTTGATGGGCTCGGTGAACTCGTTCCCTTCCAAATATGACAGTCTCACTTGCACATTCCCCATCACCTTCTTGACTAGGTAGGGCCCTTCCCAATTGGGCCTGAACTTTCCCCTTGGGTCCATTATAAGTGGCTTCGACTGCTTGAGCACTAAATCACCTTCTCTGATCTTGGTGGGACGCATCTTCTTGCTGAACGCCTTGGCCAACCTTTTTTGGTATAGCTGCATGTGGTACAAAGCCTTTATCTTTTTCACATCAAGTAATGCTAGTTGTTCGAACCTCTGCAAGGCCCATTCCTGCTCAGGCAATCCTGCCCCTACTAGTACCCGCATTGATTGTATCTCTATTTCCACTGGTAACACTACCTCCATCCCGTAAACCAAAGCATAGGGTGTGGCTCCCGTTTCCGTTCTCACCGAAGTTCTATACCCCCACAGGGCATACGATAGTTTATCAGCCCAATCTTTATAACTTTCTGTCATCTTAGCTAGTATTTTCTTTATGGTTTTGTTGGCCGCCTCCACCGCCCTATTAGCCTGCGGCCTGTAAGATGATGATTTGTGATGCCCTATCCCTTACTTCTGTAACAACGCCTTTGT
This sequence comes from Zanthoxylum bungeanum, assembly GCA_019454045.1. NCBI lineage: Eukaryota > Viridiplantae > Streptophyta > Magnoliopsida > Sapindales > Rutaceae > Zanthoxylum > Zanthoxylum bungeanum. Next base: position 45,288 of record SKCR01032779.1, on the reverse strand, counting down.
TTCTCCCTGAAATTGGACTCCATTGTCTGTCACTATGTGATGTGGCATTCTATATTGACATATTATGTTACGGGATATGAACTTGGCCATCTGATTCACCGTAACATTACGGAATGACTCGGCTTCTACCCATTTCGAAAAATAGTCTACCATCACTACTATGAAGCGGTGTCCATTTGATATATGTGGCCTGATTTCTCCAATCATGTAAATACCCCACGCTGAGAAAGGCCAAGGTCCTGACAGTACGTGAAATTTCATGGCCGGTAGATGATTCAAGTTGCTGTGTGCCTGGCAATCGTGACAGTGTTTCACCAGCTTTGCGCAGTCAGCTTCCATGGTTGACCAGTAAAATCCATGTCTCACTATTTTACGAGACAAATTCAATCCATTCATGTGCGGTCCTTATACTCTAGCGTGCACCTCTTCCATCACCTTCTGAGCCCATTCTTTTCTTAAACATTTCAGCTGGATTCCATTGGCTTGTCTCTTATACAGCTCTCCCCTTAAACTCAGATACTGGGAAGCCAATTTCTGAATGGCTATTCTGCCTTTCTTGTCGGGTCTTTCTGGGAATTCTCCACGTTCTAGATAATGCAGAATGTCATAGTACCACGACTTTCCATCATCGACTTCTATTTCATAATTCTCTCTATCTCATAACTGGGTCTGCTACCCGAGTGGCACGTGGAGTTGTATCCCAAGTACAAACCACACTACCGTCAATTCGAATTCGGCTACGGAATTTACGTCTGGGTTTCCATCCGATATACCGCAAGGGATAATAACATACATAATCATCAATGCAATGTAAACAGACATAAAAAATATAACCATGCATATGCATATAATTAGCAACACGAAAAAACATAAACAAAATAAAAGGCGAAATAATAAAACAAGAATAAAATGAATAAATAGATAAAAAGATAACACTAAATAGATAAAAAAAATAAAAAAATAAAAAAATGCCAAAGAAAGAAAAGAATGTGACCAGAAATTTGGTTGTCTTTGATGTAGGACTTCGCAGACCCGGCTAGACGTATTTCACGTCCAGCTAGGCATGCAGCGTCCAGAACTATAAAATCAATATGGTAAGGGTGCCCTCAGGTCTTACCTTTCAAGTTGCTTTCTCGGAAGTGCGTTAGGACGTCGCCGGAAGGATCGCTGGTTCACTATTTCTGCTTGATATTTCGTTGTTTCTGCTCACTATTTTCTTAGTTTCTGCTCACTGTTTCTGTTTCGCTATTTCTGGTTGCTGTTTTGCTATTTATGATTGTTGTTTTACTGTTTTCTAGTTGCTGTATTTGGTCAATTCGGCTGCTGTTTTTTGGTTGTTTTGGCTGCTATTTTTTGGTTGTTTTTTGCTGCTGTTTTCTTGTTGTTTATTCGGTGATGGCTGGTTGTTTTTGGTCTCGGTTTTTGGTTGTTTGTTCGATGATGGCTGGTGTTTTTTGGTCTCGATTTTTGGTAGTTTGTTCGGTGGTTTTCTGGTTATTTTTTTGTCTCGGTTTTTGGTTGTTTGTGTTAGGGATATGCCCTATACCCAACTTGTGGATGGGCTATATGTACATATATTTGTAATATTTTCATTAATTAATAAAATGACAATCTTTATTATACGTGTCTTACATAAATTATATGAATCATCAAACACTGTAATAAAGCCATTGGAGTAATAAGGTGATGGCTTCCACGCCTTATGAGAATCATTACTCTCAAACGTTCCTAGTCATAGTTTTGTGAATAATCTGGGCGTTCACAAAGCGGAGAGACTAGCATGATGATATGATATGCCCTTAAGTGGGGTAGCCGATCTCATAGTCTACTAGCGGAGATCCATCTACTTGGTGTATCACATGGATGCATGAGTTGTTCGTGTCCATCGAACTGACCGCTGAAAGTTTTACATTGAGTGTTTATCTCATGTGTCTGTGAGAACTTTCATGTATCGATTGTATGACTAGTCCTTAGACTTGAGGTCTTTACAATCTTATGTATGGATCAAATGACTTTGACATTCTCCTTCCCCAGTTTAAAAGATCCGGTCATAAGGGTATGATTTGTTCATTTGTTGAAACACATGAAGTTTGTAAAGATACAATAGAGAATCGCCACTTTCTCGGATAATATTTTCTTATAAGAGTAGTATTCCAGTTCGCGGGTTGATATGTGTGATCAGTGCTTGAGACTGTGGCCGCAGCGGAAGAATCATGTGAGATTCTTGGGTTAGCACGATTCATGACACTATCAACAACATACATTTGACTATATGGGTAGACATTTTCCATACCCTAGGTCAAACGGTGGGGATACAGTGAGGCGAGGGACCGTATCATATGTAAATCGCATACATAATGGGTATATATCTTTCCTTCTCATTTGGGAGCCTTGGCATGTTGCTAGATGTCAACCTTGGTCATTGAAATCGAATGACCATCTGATCGGAGGATAATTTATGTTCAATTAAATTATCATGATTCATTTCATGTCCAACTTGAGTGGAACCCAAAAGGTCACACACAACAAAGTCGAAATCAATGGTTAACAGTGCACAGTACAAATTTAACAGCATATATGATTGCTGTAGGAATTGTTCATAAATGGTTCAATGTGTTTGATTATTGAACATATCATTTATGAGGTTCCAAAATAGCTTAGGGATTGGTGAATGATGATAGGGGCACTTTGGGAAATGGAAAAAAAAAATCTGCGTTTTTATTTTATTTTATTATTTTATTATTTGTTTTGAATTCCAATTCGGTCCAAACTCTTATTAGGGTTTTGTAATCTCATTAAACAACTATATTAAGATCCAATGGCTAAGATTTAATTAGTATTTATCCCACATCGGATTCTTAATTATTTTTGTTGTCTTTGGAGCACCTATATAAACCCAAAGAATTCTTTACAAATTTTTACACCAAAACCTTTCATATCTTGGGTTTATATAAGTGAGCAACTCTTAAGTTTAAGAGTAAGCCACTGATTTTGAGGATCTTTAAGTCTAATTGACTAGAGGAATCTCAAGTTAAAGGTTTTGAGGTATTTGTCTAGGCTAGCACCAAGGGAAAAATACATGTGCACTCAAGGCGTAGTCTTGCCGTTGAGTTTTGGCTTTGGTGTGTGCACCTTTGGAGGCCACACACTTGGGTGCCTCTTTGGAATGTGAAAGAGCTTGCTGAGTTCGAGAAAATCTTGTAGATTGGAGGGAGGAGTGGAGGAGTTTTCGGTTCAAGTAAGTTTTTTTTTTCTTTATTTTAATTAGAGTTCTTATGATAGTTAGCATGTTTAGGTTTATGTTCTTTGCATGTTTTATGAGTTTTTATGCTTAGAATATATAGTAACATGCCTAGGCTTGTAGAATAATCAAAACAAATGGTTCTTGGGCAAAGGGATAGCGGCATCATAATTTTTTTAATTTTCCGCTGCGCACTCGCGGCCGCTTCCCAACAGTGGTATCAGCGCGTCATGTTTTTTTTGATTAGTTCTCTCTCATTTGAACTCGAAATTGGGTGTGTAAAAGCTCGTTGGAAAGTTAACACCCTGAACTTACTTTTAGGCACAAGTTTTGCATGATTTGGTTAAGATTTGAATTGTGAAATTGCATTTAAAGTTCACGCATCTGTAAAAAAATGTGAATAGTAAATTTATTTGATTAAAATAAAATGCAATATCATAATTAAATATTAATCAAATTTATTTAATGCCTTAAAGAATTCCAACATATTAAAACTCATATGCTTGATGATTTTATGTATGATTAGAATTGGCATGATTATTTTAGGGTGCAAGCATCTAGAGACTTTCTAAGGAAATAGAAAGTGTATTGCTTATCCATTAGCTAAGTAATTATTCAGTGATGAACTTAGATATTTATTACCCTTAAGGTTAATAAATATAAATCACTTGTTTATAATAAAAGATATTATAAAAGATACAAGTGGGGTAGGACCAAGGCATTAATAAAACTTTCCAAACTAAAGTTAATTTAACCAAAGGTATTACTAGAGTTAGATAATGATTTGGTGTCTTCCTTCACTCACTACCTTTATATAGCCAAAAGGAAAAACTCTGAAGACATCTAGATAATCATTTACTCAAAGCTTACCTTAAAGCATATTTAAAGTGTTGGACTAATTTGGAGGATCTATTGTTTATTCCTGTCACCAAGACAATAAGAGCCTAAGAGGTAAAGGTATTTAAGAGAGTTCGCTCCACCCTCCCTTTAGGGAATTTTCAATGGAGGAATCCATTTGACAGTTATTCACTTAAACTTGCTAAAATCCTTAATAATAATTTAAGTCTAAAATTTACCTCCCATTGTAAAGTATAGACCCAAAGAGCTTAAACCGTATTGGCAGGACTAGGCTTTACCAGACTGACCAATACCAAATTTTCCTTAAATCGTACTATTGACAATGGTTTGACTTTTCTGAGTCATAAGACCTAGCGACCCTTAGGCGTGGTCTTATAACTTAGTGGCAAATATTGGGTGTCCACAAGGACTAGCATAAGCTATGACATGTTTGATTGCCCAACCCAATGAACAAGGAATTGTGATTTATATCATAAATTGGTTGGGAACCTACCTAATTATCGTATTTTATAACGACCGGCCCTAGTCGGAGTTATGAAATGATAATAATGGGATCCTTTCCCACAAGAAATCCATCATATTGGGGTTGATGCGATTTGCTTAAAATTTTAAAACAATTGAGTGGGAGCAACTTCATAATATTAAAAGCCCATGTTATTATGAAACATTAATGAAAACATATTCCTAATTTTAACATTTTCCCTTAACAGGTGGGTTAAAATATTTCACAAACATTCAAATGGAAAACAAAGTATCATTTCATTCCATCCTTGATGAGCATAAGCTCAAAGGGGACAACTACAATGACTGGTTTAGAAACCTTAAAATTGTCTTACGACAAGAAAAGATTTTCTATGTTCCTAAAAGACCATTTCCCCATGAACCCGCAGAAGATGCTAACCAAGATACATTTGATGCTTGGAAGAAACACGTCGATGAGAATGAGCAAACAGTTTGCATAATGCTTGGCTCTATGTCGGACGAACTTCAGAAAGCTCGCGAAGATATGGATGTTCAAACCATCATCTTTCACTTGAAGGAGTTGTATGCAACTTCCGTTCATACCGTGAGATTCCAAGTGTCATGTGCCTTATTCCAAACAAGGTATAAGGAAGGATATGTTAGTGGACATGTTCTTAAGATGATTGGCCACATTGAAACATTGGCCAACCTCGGGTTCATCATGGATCATGAGATAGGTCACGATCTAATTCTTCAGTCCTTACCAAAACACTTCTCTAACTTTATTATGCAGTTTCATATGTCTGATAAATAAGCTACTTTAGCAGAATTGAACAATCTGATAAAGCAAGCAAAGAATGACTTGAAACCGGAGCTTAAAACCTCCGTCAAGCTTACGGGTACGTACCTGAAGCCACGAGGCCCAAAGAAAAATAAGGCCAAGGCCAAGGCTCCAGATCACCTAAAGCCCAATGGTAAGGTGGAGAAGAAAAAGGGAAAGGGGAAATGTTTCTTTTGTGAAAAAAGGGTCATTGAAAGAAAGACTACAGATCCTTAAAAGCCAAGGAAGCTAAGGAAACCCAATAGGCCAAGAAGCCCAATGCTTCAGGTATGTTGTATATGATTGAACTATATTCTCAAAACTCTTAACCTTCTACTTGGGTGCTTGACACCGATTGTGGGACTCACTTGTGTAACAATGTGCAGGGCCTGAGAAACAGTAGGAGACTCCGTCATGGGGAGGTTGACTTACGCATGGGTAATGGAGCAAAACTGGCTGCATTGTGCGTGGGGACTTATTCATTAGTTTTGCCGAATGGTTTAGTTTTAGACTTAGAAGATTGTGTTTATGTACCTTCTCTAGTAAAGAACATCATTTCAATTTCTTCTTTATGTAATAGAGGCTTTTCATGCCTAATAAGTTGTAATGAATGTTCTATTTATTTCAATGAAATAAAATATGGAGATGGTATTTTGAATAATGGTATCTATGTCTTACAAACTAACAAAGAATGTTTAACCTCTAATATATACAACGTTAACTCGAATAATCTCACTGAATCACTTCTATGGCACAGTCGCTTAGGTCATATCAATGAAACAAGATTAACTAAGCTACATAAGGATGGGTATTTCAGACCCTTCAAATATGAACCTTATGGAACTTGTGAGTCTTGTTTACTTGGTAAAATGACCTAATTACCTTTCAAATGTAAAAGACAACATGCAGCAGAGACATTATAACTCATACACTCTGATGTATGCGGACCAATGTCAGTCACCGCTAGAGGTGGATTCTTCTACTTTATTACCTTTATCGATGATCACTCGCGATATGGGTATGTGTACCTTATGCGATAGAAATCTGAAGCCTTTGAGAAATTCAAAGACTTCAAAGCTGAAGTAGAAAACCAGCTTAATAAAAGTATTAAGTCACTAAGGTCTGACCGAGGTGGTGAATACTTAAGCGACGTATTTCAAGATTACTTGAGAGAAAATGGCATTGTTTCCCAGTGGACTCCTCTGGGAACTCCACAGCATAATGGGTCTCCGAAAGGAGAAATCGGACATTATTAGATATGGTTTGATCAATGATGCCATACACGGATCTACCTCTTTCATTTTGGGGTCTTGCTTTAGAAACTGCAACACTACTACTAAACCAAGTTCCTTCTAAGACTGTTAGTAAAACACCATAAGAGTTATGGTTTGGGAAAAGTCATAGTCTTAGTTATCTAAGAGTTTAGGGATGTGACGCATATGTTAAGGTAATATAAACTAACAAATTGGATGATAGGGCAGTTAAATGTAAGTTTGTAAGATATGCCTTGAACTCAAGAGCATACGTATTCTATGTCTCAAATGAACAAAGAACATTTGTCTCAAGAAATGCTAAATTTCTAGAGAATGAATTCCTTCTCAATAAATATAATGGGAGTAGACTTGACCTCGATGAGGTACGAGAAGAACAAACTAACATAGAACTAAACCCCAGGCCCCCCAAAATGGTAGCGATGGAACAACCACAAGGTTATGAACTTAGAAGGTTTGGTATGGAAAGATATGATCAGGTCATTGATAATGAAGATCCCACCAGTTATGAATAAGCAATGCATGACATTGATTCAGTCAAGTGGCTTGAGGCCATGAAATCCGAAATAGACTCTATGTATCAGAATCAAGTCTGGGACTTGGTGGATGCACCTGAAGGGATAAAACCCATAGGCTGCAAGTGGATTTACAAGCGTAAAACTGAAGCAGAATGCAACATCCAAACCTATAAGGCTAGGTTGGTGGCGAAATGTTATAGACAAATCCAAGGAATTGATTATGACAAAACCTTCTCATCTGTTGCAATGATAAAATCCATTCGAAATTTACTGGCACTAGCTGCACACTTTGATTATGAGATTTGGCAGATGGATGTCAAAACAGCTTTCCTTAATGGGAACCTCGTAGAGGAAGTCTATATGACATAACCTGAGGGGTTTGCATCTAAGGATGATCATAATAAAGTATGCAAGCTTAAACGATCCATTTATGGACTCAAGCAAGCCTCCAGAAGTTGGAATATATGATTTGATGAGACAATCAAAGAATTTGACTTCATCAAAAATGTAGACGAACCTTGTGTTTACAGGAAACGTAGTGGGAGTGCTGTTATATTTCTTGTATTATATGTCGATGACATATTAATCATCGGGAATGATATTCCCATGACGCAAGCCACCAAACAATGGTTATCTCAGAATTTCTCCATGAAAGATTTGGGAGAAGCAACCTACATCCTCGACATTAAGATCTACCGTAATAGATCTAAGAGGTTGTTAGGACTTTCTCAATCTACATATATAGATAAAGTCTTGAAAAGATTCAAAATGGAAGATTCCAAAAGAGGTAATTTACCTACTTGTCATGGAATCAAATTATCTAAGGAGTAATGTCCACATACTCCTTCAGATAGAGTGCGTATGAGTAGGATCCATTATGCTTCAGCAATATGATCGATCAAGTACGCCATGCTATGTACAAGACCTGATGTCTCTTATGCTCTTAGCATAACGAGCAGGTATCAGGCAAATCCTGGTGAGCAACACTGGGCAGCTGTCAAAATAATCCTCAAGTATATGAGAAGAACTAAAGATGTGTTTTTGACATACGGAGATTGTTCTGAGATGAAAGTCATTGGTTACTGTGATGCGAGCTTTCAGACCGATAGGGATGACAGCAGATCGCAAACATGATATCTGTTTACTTTGAATGGCGGAGCAGTCAGTTGGAAAAGCTCAAAGCAGTCAACTACAGCGGACTCCACCACTGAAGCCGAGTATATTGCAGTATTTGAGGCAGCTAAAGAAGCAGTCTGGATAAAGAAGTTCCTCACAAAGCTGGAAGTACTTCCTGCGATAAAGAATGGCGTCACGATGTACTGTGACAACACGGGCGCCATTGCTCAATCAAAGCAACCAAGGTCCCACCAGAAATCCAAGCATGTACTCAGGCGATTTCATCTCATCAGGGAGATTGTTGAGAGAAAAGAAGTTATTATAGAGAAAATACCCACAGAAGATAATCTTGCAGATTCTCTGACTAAATGGCTGACTCAACAAATGCATGATAGGCGCACCCGAGAGTATGGTGTCCAGATTCATACTAGTTGGCTATAGTGCAAGTGGGAGATTATTAGGGATATGCCCTATACCCAACTTGTGGATGGGCTATATGTACATGTATTTGCAATATTTTTATTAGTTAATAAAATTGCAATCTTTATTATACGTGTCTTACATAAATTATATGAATCATCAAATACTGTAATAAAGCCCTTGGAGTAATAAGATGATGGCTTCCACGCCTTCAGAGAATCATTACTCTCAAACGTTCTTATTCATAGTTTTGTGTATAATCTGGGCGTTCACAAAGCGGAGAGACTAGCATGATGATATGATCCGCCCTTAAAAGGGGTAGCTGATCTCATAGGCTACTAGCGGAGATCCGTCCCTTGGTGTATCACATGGATGCATGAGTTTCTCGTGTCCATCAAACTGACCGCCGAAATTTTTATATGTAGTGTTTATCTCATGTGTTTGTGAGAACTATCATGTATCGATTGTATGACTAGTCCTTAGACTTGAGGTCTTTACAATCTTATGTGTGGATCAAATGACTTTGACATTCTCCTTCCCCGGTTCAAAAGATCCGGTCATAAGGGTATGATTGGGTCATTTTTTGAAACACATGAAGTTTGTAAAGATACAACAGAGAATCGCCACTCTCTCGGATAATATTTTCTTATAAGATTAGTATTCCAGTTTGCGGGTTGATATGTGTGATCAGTGCTTGAGACTGTGGTCGCAGTGGAAGAATCATGTGAGATTCTTGGTTAGCATGATTCATGACACTATCATCATACCTTTGACTATATGGGTAGACACTTTCCATACCCTAGGTCAAACGGTGGGGATACAGTGAGGCGATGGACCGTATCATATGTAAATCGCATACAGAATGGGTATATATCTTTCCTTCTCGTTTGGGGGCCTTGGCATGTTGCTAAATGTCAACCTTGGTCATCGAAATCGAACGGCCATCTGATCGGAGGATAACTTATGTTCGATTAAATTATCATGATTCATTTCATGTCCAACTTGAGGGGAACCCAAAAGGTCACACACAACAAAGTCGAAATCAATGGTTAATAGTGCACAGTACAAATTTAACAGCATATATGATTGCTGTAGGAATTTTTCATAAATGGTTCAATGTGTTTAATTATTGAACAGATCATTTATGAGGTTCCAAAGTGTCTTAGGGATTGGTGAATGAAAATAGGGGCACTTTGGGAATTGGAAAAAAAAATCTACGTTTTGTTTTATTTTATTTTATTTGTTTTGAATTTCAATTCGGCCCAAACTCTTATTAAGGTTTTATAATCTCATTAAACCACTATATTAAGATCCAATGGCTAAGATTTAATTAGCATTTATCCCACATCAGATTTTTAATTAATTTTGTTGTCTTTGGAGCACCTATATAAACCCAAAGAATTCTTTACAAATTTTTACACCAAAACCTTTCATATCTTGGGTTTATAAAATTGAGCAACTCTAAATTTTAAGAGTAAGCCACTGATTTTGAGGATCCTTAAGTCTAATTGACTAGAGGAATCTCAAGTTAAAAGTTTTGAGGTATTTGCCTAGGCTAGCACCAAGGGCAAAATACCTTTGCACTCAAGGCGTAGTCTTGCCGTTGAGTTTTGGCTTTGGTGTGTGTACCTTTGGAGGCCACACACTTGGGTGGCTCTTTGGAACGTTGAAGAGCTTGTTGTGTTAGAGAAAAGCTTGTAGGTTAGAGGGAGGACTGAAGGAGTCTTCGGTTCAAGTAAGTCTTTTTTCTTTCTTTATTTTAATTAGAGTTCTTATGATACTTATCATGTTTAGGTTTATGTTCTTTGCATGTTTTATGAGTTTTTATGCTTCGAATATATAGTAACATGCCCAGGCTTGTAGAATAATAAAAAAAATGGGTATTGAGCAAAGGGATAACGGCATTATAATTTTTTTAATTTTCTGCTGCACACTCGCGGCCGCTTTCCAACAGTTTGTTCTGTGGTTTTCTGGTTGTTTTTTTTTTGTCTCGGTTGTTGGTTTTTTGTTCGGTGGTTTTCTGGTTATTTTTGGGTGATTTTCTCTTATTGATGAGAAGAAGAAAAGAGCTTAGGGTTCTTTGTGTGTTTTCCATCCAAGCCTTAGAAGAAGAAGAAGTAGAGAAGCCTAGGGTTTCAAGTTCAAATTATCGTGTTAGGCCCCCTTTGTGTCAAGATTTGGTCTCTTTTTATAATGGTTTGAAGGGATCTCCAAATAGGGAAACAAATCATGGAAATTTGGGAGATATATTCTCAATTTATTTTTAGAATAAAATCTCATAAATATGGTGATGATGGGATCTCAAATCTTGTTCAATTAATAAGGATGAGATTTCAAATCATGTTAAATTGGAAAGTGTTGATAAGGGAATTTTAGCATGTGGATTGCATAGGGTTTATGGTGGATGGTGTGGGCTTGCATGGGGGGTGGATGGATTGCATAGGGTGTGGATGGGCCAAAGTTGAAGGGTGCAAGGGCGTGTATGGTGGGTCTGAGGCTAAGGTTTTGAAACAGCGGCTAACTGAGCGAATATGAGGCTGGCTAGTGAGTCTGAATCCGATGAGGTGCTAATTTTTGGAGGTATTCTTTCCTTTCGGCATCCGTTTTCTGCAACTTCTACAACTTTTCAAGTAGTGCCTCCATACGAGGCTCATTATCGGGCTCATAATTTTGGGGATATGATGTTATGTTGGTATTATTGACATGCTAGGGATTGCATCTAGGTGGATAAAGAACTAAGAAATCGAGTGTATTAAGAAATGACCAAAGTTTGAAAATCCTAGATGTTGAGCTAAAATAATAATTATGGAATTAGAGGGTTACTTTGATGGTGTAATGTTGGTATAGCATATATGGATGTTGGAGTTTAAAGAAATGCATGTGTGAAAGTCCTAGTATGGGGTGTTAGAGTTTCACTTGGGTATAGCCATTCAAGAGTTGGTATTAGTCCTTGAAAATAGGCTAGTTTCCCGATGCTTGACACCCAGCGTCACGATGCGTAACTAGAAGGTGGACACTGCCTTGGTCTGAACATGTGGGCGTCGTGACGCAGAATACTCAACGTCGCGATGTGTAACGAACAGAGGCTCTCTGCCTCGAGCCTGATCAGGTGGGCGTCGCAACGTGTAGAGTCTGGCTTCATGACGTGAAATAGAACATGCTCTCTTCCTGGGTATGCTTAGGTTGGCGTCGCGATGCAATAGACCCAGAGTCACGACGTGATAGACCAGAAGTCACGACGCGAGATAGAAATAGTTCCATATCATTTCAGTTTCAACTTAAGATATTAGAGGCCACTCTTAGGGTCTCATATCAGTTCATATACACACATTAGGACATGTCGCAAGCATAATACCTCAAGTGGTGATTATAGATTAATTGAATTGAGAAGCTTAGTATAATCCTGAAACATGTTCACAACTCATTTTCTAATCAAGTTTATCAATCATATATTTTCAGTATGAACCACAATCTTCTTCGACGAAAGGAAGTAACGCCATCCAGATTCCAAATCCGTGAGTGGACACTTCTCTCAAACTGTATTTACTTATAAATTTTTGAATCAAGACTTACTTTTGAGCACTTAAGGCATTAGCCAATATTACTTTCAATTATGTTTTGAATGAGAACGTTTTGAGAAATATTTTTAGAAAGAAATGATTTTCAAAGCTTGAGTTTTATGATTTTTCGAGACATATGGCTTGGTACAGACATGGAATTGACGGACACAAATATCGTGTTCACACGCAGTTCATGACTAGGGATGACAGATGCCCCTAGATCACAGATTCTAAGTAAGGAGAGTAGCATAGATCCGTACCTCCGGCTCCAGTTCCGTGGCTTGGGGGATGGCGAGACGTAATGCCCTAAGACCACCAGATTATGCGTATGGGTGGACGGTGAGACATAAAGCCCCCATGTGTCAGATATTCATATATAATTTTTTCAGATACAGATTTTTCAGAAACGGGTTTTCATAAACGGATTTCCAGAAACAGATTTTCTGAAAAGATAACCTTTATTAAAGTAATTTCAGAAAAGATTTCCTGGATAGTTTTGGAGAAAAAGATGTTTTTTCAGATAAGAAAAAGATTTCAGAAAAGATTATTTTTTGAGAGGATTATGGTTTTTAGAACTAAAAGTTTTCTGAAAGAATCAGTTTTCATTTTAAACTGTCGACTCAATAGGTCGTTCAAATGATCTAACCCCTCTCATTCACTCCTAGTGCTTCTGTTTTGCAGGTATACCCGAAGGACGATCTCGAGAGGATGGATACTGGTGGCAGTCACTAGGGTGTTTGGTCCACCATGTCAAGTTAGATAGAGAGTTCAGTCAGAGTCACAATAAAGTCATGTATCAAATATCAGTCATTGTTTTAAGTTAAAGTGTATATGAACAAGAGTTGTAAAGAGAAGAATATTTAGGTATACAGTTATGAGCATTAAATTGCATTACATGTTCATGAGTTGGGAAATAGTCTATATGCATGAGTTATATTTTAATATAAGTTTAGCAGTATTGATCATAGTCAGAAAGTCAGAGGCTCAGGGGGATATGACGGCTTATTCCCTGCCAATAGCATCCCCGGAAGGGGGATGTTACATATAGGAACTACTTTCCCAGCACAGCGAAAACACGTTAGGCACCCGGGATGGGACTAGAAAATTATTCTGCCATTCTCTTCTTCTAGCAGCATCTGATCAGCTCTTCCACTAAAATTTTGCTTTTGTTTTGGTCAAAATTTCATCCCAGCTCGCTGCCCAAACCAGCTCCTATATGCATGAGTAACACCAGTATTTTCAGGTCTGATTTTTCTGTTAAAACAACCCCAACATAGTCCTAAAACACCCCTAGATATTCCCAAAAATTTTGGATAAAAAAAATTGAACCGAGTCCCGTTACATAACTTTTTTGTGCAGCAGTGAGCATAAAATTGCTCACCGCCGTGTGGTGTATTAGAAGGATAAGATGATGAAGTTTTGTTCGACAATAAATAAATTTTTGTGCTATATCTCATTACCAACAAAAAATGGAGTGGGCTATGCTCACAAACAAATCTCTAAACTCTTTTAGAGATTAATTATCACACAAGTATTTTACTTTTGGTTTTCTTTGTTCTTATTTTTCTTTTCTCAACTCTTGAAAGAAATCCAAAAACATGAAAGGTGGCTAGGGTTAGAATGGCTTAGGTTAGGCAAAAAGAAAATCAAATTTTCTTTATATACCAAGGGTTATTAATTTCCAAAATCAAACTAACCCTTTCTCTCCCCTAGATGAAGAATTCGGCCACCTTAGGAATTTTGGTAAAAATTTTATAACATTAAATTAACTTTCCTTAAAGACAAAAGATGTTACAAAATAAAAATATTATTACCCTTTTAAAAAAGTTGTTACTTCTAAAACCAACCAAAGGTTTCCAAAAACCTATTTTTGGAAATACACAAATAATATCTTTATTAAATTATAATAAATAATTTAATAACTTATAATAAATAATTATCATATAATCAGTTATTATAAAAATCATATATTAAAATTAATATATAGTTTCAAGTGTGACAAAATAATATTATTAATCATATTAATAATATATATTATACATATGTGAGTATATAATTGGATTATCCAATTATATTTAATCTGCTACAGTATATCGAGCTACACGGGGACCAAATGGACCTATGGTTCCGAGCTCCAATAATCCCAGAATATTAATTAAGCTCTTAATCAAATATTCTGAATTATTAACTTCGGGTTATTCCACTAAAATCCTGAAGTTGCACTCTCGTTGCCGCAGATAGATAAATCAAGTCGAACTACGTCGGTGTCTATCGATATAGTCATTACATACGAATTGGCCCTTCACGAGTATTTCATAATTAGAACCGGGTAATATTGTCCGTTATACCCCTCTAATTATTTTTACTTTAAGTACCAATGATTTTCTAATGAATGATTTCTTCATAACCATTATGAATGTTAATCTTTCGTAATAGAAAGCCTTGAGCCCTTTAACCGTTCAAGTACCAAATCAACCCTTTAGGAAGATACTCTTCTACTTCTCGCAAGAATGAGGGAATTTCCTATCTATGTAAAACGTCCCCAACTATATATCAAACCATGTCCCCAAAGTACGTAGCCATTGGTCAGGCTTGCTACACTAACCTCACCTTTGTAAATCAAATGACATAGCCTACCATGTAGGAGTTCGTAGTATGTTCAGGATTAAGATCAATCCATATATGACCATCTAGTAGATCTAAATGAATTTCTTTATTTAATGGATATTATAAGAAACTCATTTCTATCTAGGTCCAGTCCTATATGATCACATCATATAAGGTTCCTTCATTCTCATGTCTCCACATGGATGATCTCGGATCAAGGTCGCCATACAAATACAGAATAGACCGCAGCTATAGATAAACCACAAATAATGTACCCTCTTTGTTTGCTCTCTATGGACTATTTTAGATTACTAACTTCAAACTTAAATCCTCTTGTGTATGACATTCATACACTAAGTCTGGAGGTACATGAGTAATCTAGGGTACATATTCTAGTTATTACTTAGTGATAAAAAGATACAAAATTTTAATTTATTTAAGTAAATTTTAGAGTAGAAATTTGCATGATATATTATGTTAATATATATTTCACTTTGGGAACTTATATGATGATTAGAAACCTAGTTACCTTTTGATTCTAAACTCATTGTGAAATTTTTTCAAACATGACATAAATCATGATAAATTTTTTACATGTAAAGCAAAAATATTAATAGTTATGCATGAATATCTGTAGAAAATTTGTGTTTTAACATGACTTCTGTATCAAAGAATATTATCGCCAAACTCAACAAGGGTGAGAAACTGAATGAATATGGATAATCTTAAATAAGGCACCAACCCAACAAATGCGAGACCATGACGATTATAAGGCCTGGAAAAAGAAGAACTCTATTGCTCGTATTATGTTGCTACGCAGCATGGATAATGACATCATGAAAGAGTTATCCATGCCGAGTTTGGTATGACAAATCATTTATCTTCTTTTTCATGATTGAGAGTTGTTATTCGTTCTTTTCCAAATAATTGGGAGCATATGAAGATGCATTTGACCCATAATGAGAACATCAAAACTTTTGATGATGTTGAACGCCACTTGAAATTATAGAGTGACCGCCTCGCGGTCGCTAATTCAAATGCTGATTTGTATAGACTGGAACTAACAAACCTGGGGTTCTATGAAGAAAAGAAAATTTTATGATGGTGGATCCAAATTTGAAAAATAATAAGATTCTTTCAAATCATAAAAGAAACAAAAGTCTAATCAACACAGAAAAGGAAAGCATCCTCCCAAAAAGAAAAACATGGCAAAGGTTAAGTATTGTAATTATAGTAAGAATGGTAATTTTACTCGTGACTGCACTGAGCCTAAAAAAGGTAAATACTAAATAATTAAATGAAATATATGTTTCAAGTTTGATCTTTCTAACTAAATTTAATCATTTGTGGACTACAGACTCGGGAGCCACAGACTATATAGCGAATGATATAAATGCATTCCCGAAATTTCGATAAATTTCACGTAGGGTGAAGTGGATATACATCGGTAATAAATCACGAGTTGAAGTCAAAGGATTGAGTACGTGTAAATTAGTCATGCATGGCAGAAAAACTTTACTTCTATATGATATATTATTTACCCTACAAATTCACCAAAATTTAGTTTATGTGTTTGTTTTAGTAAATCTAGGTTTTAAGTTGAACTTTCATAAATTTGGTGTTGATCTGTACATAGATACGATACATTATGGTGCTGATTATTTTTAGATGGTACACCTGTAGGTTTAATAAAAGAAAATGAAAAGGATAAAGTATGTATACTATTGAAGTCTATATATGGTCTTAAGTAGTTGTCTAGACAATGATATATACGATTTCAGAATACAATCATTTTGAATGATTTCAGAATGATCGATAAGGCTCATTGTGTGTACACCAAGAGAGATAAGGATAAGTTCATAATCTTATCTTTGTATATGGATGATTTACTAATAGTCAAAAATGAAAAGGAGTTTGTAAAACGCATCAAAAATAGTTGTCATCTAACTTTGAGATGAAAGATAAGGTGAAGTTACATATATTCTTGGGGTTAATATCTCAATAAATTATTCAAAGAAATTATTATCTTTTTAAAAAGAGTTATATATAAAGAAAATTATTGAACGCTTTTAAATATAGGCTTACAAACCATTGATACTCCTACCATGAAAATTGAAGCTTTAAGTCGTAGATCATGTTCAGAGACTCCATAGGATTGTTGGTTTCTAATTAGGTCCCAAGATCATCAAATCAAGCAGAAACGCATGAATACAACAAAGGAGAATGGCGGAAACATACTCACAATGATCGGTTTGGATGCTACGAAGAAAACACAAGCCTTTTCACCCTCCTTGAAGCTCGGCAGTGACTTCCCTTAGCAGTGGACTGCTCGGTTTTGGTCCTTGTTGTTCCTCCAAGAATCGGCCATTGATGACCTCCATTGAAGCTCCAAGCTCCAAGCTTCCAAAATGGTTTCAAAGCTCACAAACTCACTGCCCTCTCACTTTAGGATAACTCATGGTGTGCTAGCACTATGTTTTTGCCACAAAAACATCTTCTTTCTTCTCTTATGCATTCGGAAGAACCAGAAAAATGAAGGAGAAGAATCGGCTCCAAGCAGTGAGAGAAGAGGAGGGAAAAGAGAGAAAAACGTGAGTGATGTGTGGAGAGAGAAAAGAAAAAATGTTTTATATATTTGATTTTCCAAAAATCAAAAATCAAAACCCTTTTTTCATTTTTAAAAAGTCAAAAAAGCAAAAGCAATTAATGTTTTTCAACTACCACATCAATCACTCAAATCAATCAATCAAATTGTCACATCACTCAAAATGACATGTGATTTGACGCTTGATGTGACTAGCGATTTGACGCTTGATGTGACTTGCATGCCTCACTCGAATTCGAAATGCGAATGCGCTCGCAAACAATCCCAGGCTCGGGTTCGCTAATTCCAAATTAACAATTTTCCTTTGCGACGCAATTAAACGATTACGCCTAGAGAAATCACTATTCATGTCGCTTACGATAATTCGTTCACCCGAATTAAAATCTAATTTAATTCCGCGTCGAAATCCAATTTCGCATAATATATCGAATATATTATTTTATCGATTAATTCCAAATTAATCATTCTCTCTCTTTAATTAATATTTTATCCCAGATAAAATATCTCTACAATTAATCCGAGATTAATTTTCTCTCTCTTCTAATTAATCCCAGATTAATTAAAGTGCGAGTCATACGTCATCGGTGAATCTTCGGGAAGCGACCCATGAGATCCCCGGATATGTTGGCAGTAAATACGGTCGTCGGACTATCCGAATACGTAAGTACCTAGTACTACGTTTATACTGATTTACAAGATAAGGTTGGCTTCTAGCAAAGCGCCATGCATACCCAATTCTCCAGAAATATCCTTATTGGAATATTTGATCTATATCAAGCGTAGTATACCGTAGTATTGCGTATTTCGATCCAGTATCTAATGTTCACGTGCTAGGTCTGGGGTTGGAATTGTGTCTGCCCCGTACGAAGCACATATCGGATGTCTGGAAACTAGTCTCTATAATCGGATATACATGACCTAGTCATAATATTCTGATAGCTCGAGCATTTAAGAGAACGAGTTCCGTATCCTATGTGACCATCATCTCCATATGACTGGAGTGATACTTCCGTCTTAACATCACACCCAATACACTACGATTCTCTCAAATACCCAGCATTGGCGTACACAGAACCTGTTAAAGTCCTGGACGACCGCAACCAAAGTATATTGATTGTCGCAAGTATTAGCGGTGCAAGTCTCAGGTTAAGACCAAATACATCTACCCTGATTGCAGACTCCCATAGACACATAGTCATACTACCAATGGGATTCCGCAGGGGTCTATCCAGAGCGAATCTGTTTTCCGTACCATCGGTAAAACACAACCTCCTATTACACTTGCATGAGTATCTTATACCCAAATATATGAGAACTTTGCCATCGTGCCCTCACAACACGCACAAGTGTAATACTAGTCTTTTACGTATTTATCGATGTCCAATCTCGATAATACTCTGACTAGGGATATTTAATGATTTATCTTTCGTGGACTGATACTGTCTCATATCATTCTCCGTCTAGGAACAAATCATAGGGACCTCCTATCATTTATATATCTTGGTGATCTAATCACAATGATAAGAGTACAATCTCCTTGTCACATAGTTAATTTGTACAACAACACCGTGATCTGTACAAATAGTGACGCTATGGGTCATAATTGTCCAACAAGGAAAAGGAAAAAATGAAGATAGTTCTTTATGCAAGTGTAGTTGGAAGTTTGGTGTATTAAATAGATGTACGAGACCTGATATTTGTTTCGCTGTTGGAATGAGAATTAAAACCAATTTAATCCAGGACTAGCTCATTGGAAAGTAGTTAAAAGAATATTGAGGTATCGAAAAGAGATAACCTATAACTCATTGTGCTATCAAATGAATGATTTGTTATTATAAAGTTATAGTGATGCTGATTATGGTGGAGATTTGGAAGAAAGAAAACTACCTCCGGATTTATTATTTTACTGAACAATAGTGCCATATCGTGGAGTATTAAGAAAAAATCTTGTATAACCTTATCCACAATGGAGGCTGAATTTATGACATTTTCATTTGTAGTATAAGAAGTTGTCTGGTTGAAAATATTCATGGACTATTTGGGTGTTATAAATGATGCTTCTAGTCCAGTATTCAACTGTGATAGTAAAATAGCAATAGCTTACACAAAATACCAAAAATTACATTGTAAAACCAAAAATATAGATACTAAATATAACTTTGTAAAAGACATAATTGCCCGCAAAGAGGTAAACAAAAAGTACATTTTACGTGAGAGATAATAGTAGATCTATTGACAAAGCCCGATCCTAAAGATTTCTTCGTTAGGCACGTAAAATCTCAGGGATCGCGTAGATGTTAGTGTACTTACATTTCATGATGTATTAATTTTCCCAACAATATTTACTAATATTAATACTTATTGATATTTTTGTTCAATACTTACATGTTAATATATTAATATATGTAACACATTATACCATTTGTTGGTATGAGAAATATGTCGAATAAATAAAATGAATGACCCTATCACACAGGCAAACGCCTTCATTAATTTGTGATAAGGGGAGATGAGATAAATTTTCAAGCTTATTATTGGAGTGATAATTAAGAAGAGCTCAAGCTTAAAAAAAAAAAGAAATGTCGTCATCTTACTAAATAAATTTTATGAGGTCACTTTCTCTGTGATATTGTCTTCATGTCAGATGTGAGTTAGAAATTGTGATTGTCTGAACTATCATCTGTACGATATTTTTAAGAGAATACCATAATATGTATTTTTATACCATGTGTTTAATTGCTATTAATAAGGGTAATACAAGTAAAGATCTCATTCTTGATATTGTGTGAGAGCCTTGAGATTATGTTAATCTCATGTTGTACCCTTTAGACTTTTTTCTGCTTTTCAAACTTTGATTCGATGATCGCTATCTTGGAGTGTTACTATAAGATCATGTTATTCTACGTGATCAAACATGATTGTGAATGTAAAATATACATAAATTAAAAGAGATTAAGAGAGATACAATGCTATAAATGATCGAGGATAATGCATATTTTTTTCCGAATGAGCTTTCATATTCGAGAAGCTATCTACTTCTAATAGATGTATAGTAAATGAGCTCTTGAGGTATGCTAGTCGCACGACATAATTATTATGTGTGAATTGTTCTTGCAGAAATTATGAAATTTGTTGAGCCCATCATGCGTGAATGAGAGATATTGGTGGATGGATCTAGGTCACCCATTATGGGTCAATCCAGACACGGTCTAGCATCAAATGAAGTTAAAACTTCTCTTGATGATTTTCACGCATGAATGGGAAGCTAATAAACTTCCCATGCAACCATCCTTTGGATTCCTTTTAGATGACAACAAATAAAAATGATGAAAATAGTAGACTTCAAACTATAAAATCTCTACAAAATAAATAATTATGTTGTAATTTTATATGATTTGGTGCATTTAATATGTCATCAAATTAATGATTAGTAATACATGTTAGGTTTTGCTTTTCTTAGGATTTTGATGAATTTCCTATAAATTTTGAATATGGATTTGTTTCATAAATATTTAAAAAATTCGCATATCATATTACGCCTTACCTTAGCTTATATAGGAAGTTATTAGCCATCATAAAGCTTACGTATTGTAATGACTCTAAAATTTTTAGTAAAGGTATTATTATATTTTCACCTAAAATTCTTTGGTCAAATTTTGAATTTTCAAATTAGGGGTCAATTGATAGGATTTTTATTGATTTAATTTAACTTCTATTTGACCTAATGGCCATGGATTTGACTGAAATTTTCATGCTTTTTATAAAAGTTTCTTCTCTCTCTTACACACAAAACGTGAGCCCCTTTTATTTTTGCTTTCATTTTTCTTCTTCAAATGATTGGTGAGAGAGATATCCGGCTAGTGGAGTCATTTTTTGTTTATTTAAATTGGTATATGTGGAGCCTTGTGGCCCACGTTTTGGTTATTATTTAGCCTGTTGCGACACTTATTTGTGGGGAGCCCCGTTTTGGCCCATGTTATTGACCTCGGTTGACCTATTGTGGCAATTATTATGCACCCTCGAGTGGCGCTATTTGGACGGTGATGACTCATCTCTGTGTGGGAGTCCTGAACCTCGTAGGGTTTGTTTATTATTGTCTCATTGTGGCATTTGATCTTAAAGAGCCTTTCGTGACATATGATCATGTTTGTTATGTGGCCCCGTTGTGGCACATTGAATATTCACGGCTCCTATTTGAGGTGACCAGTTATGTGGCCCCATATGGTACATTGTTTATTTACAGCTCCAGTATTGAGAGTCTGATTACGCAGCCCCGTGTGACATTTCACTCACACATTTTTATTTAAATGATTAATGTTGTTGAGGATGTATATTTTATTTATATTGATAAAATGTATAAATTATAGTTATTTCTTAACTCGCATCCTAGATATTGTTTTATTGGGCATATAAATGTATATATCTTACTAACCATGCATGATTTTTCTAAAAACAATTAAGGTGAGTACATTAATCCCTAATGAGTACATGGTTTCGCTCACCCCTCAACTTAACATTTTAGATTAGACCATGGAGCTTCGGAGCTTGAAGGTGTATTATGGGTTTTGGAGCTTCGGAGAGCGAGGAGTGAGTTTGATTCCTCGAGAATGTTCAGATCGTGTTGAGTACTTTTCTTCATTTTGAAAATGCCAGTGCATTCTTGGAGGTAATTGACTTGTATTTGAAATTATCAGACTATGTAGTTATTTATGTGATGCATTGCATAGTCGGACCATTATTTGAATTTTAATTATCTATTTCACGACATGTGTTTACATTTAAACTGTGAGATTGTTTTGGATATTTTTCATATGATTTTATATTTTCTTCTATTTTAAAGTCCCCGTGACATGTTTTGAAATTTTACATTTTGGTTCCTTTTTGACCAAGTCATTTTTTGTTTTTCTGACTGTTTTCATGCTGACTTTTTGACCATTTGACTGGTCTTTGAATCAACTTTTTTTTTTATTTATTTACCCAGTTGTCATTGGCCTCGATTTTGGGTCATCACATGTATAAACTTTTGATAAATGTTTTACTGTAAACATTAGAGGAAAAAAGTATATTTCCATGGAACTTTCATGTTTCTTATTTTAAGAGATAATTAAGCTATGGATCTTCATGTACATTGCCCCATAGGCCAAACTCACAAAGCTTAAGACACAAATTAAATTAAATTAAACCTGATTATAAATTTTCAATCGTATCTGAACAGTTAAAGAATTAGATAAAGCCCACAAATAAAATTGAAATTGAAATTGAAATGATTGTATATTAAGAGAGAATCTCCTTACCTTCCAAGCCACTTCATTAAAGTTGGTAGCAGAAGAAGATTCCCAGCGCTTAAGCTCCTTTATTGTTCTTTTTTGGGTGTATTTTAGCTTTAAGCTTTGAGGTTGTGTATGTTCCCTTAATTTTGAGTCGTAGAATTGCAACTAAGATATTCCTTATTCAGAGGCAAATATTTATTCTAATCTTTATTGTCAATGTTTTTCTGCAGATTAAATATTCTCTTTCTTTTTAATTTCTCTCAATATTCTCCCTAGAATTTGGATTTTGTGCTACTTTATTAAGTTATTCATAATCTTTTACTATGAATATTTTAATTAATAATAATATATGATTAAAATTCAATAATATTTAAATTATTATTTAATAATTATCTATCATAATTTATAAAAAAAAAAAATCAATATAAATTTTAATTCATCATCGATTCGAAATCTCTCCCTCTAAATTACAGTCAAATTTAGAACAATTACGCAACTTTTGAAACCCTAAAGTGGCATGCATTGTGGATTGATGCTAAGCACCCACCTGAATATGTCCTTTCTCTCTTTCCAATGTAGAAGTGATAAAAAAAAAAAATATTAACAATTAATGCCTTGTATATGCTCCATTCTACCTTGTCAGAAAGATTTATGTGAAACGGTCGTATAAATAACATGGTACATCTGTTTATTAATATTGTATTATTTAAAATATTGATTAATATATATTAAATATTTATTGGGAGGGTATATTAAATTTGCTTCATATAAATTAAATTTACCTCATATAAGTTTCTCTCTTTGTATACTAAACATGACATGATTTGTTGATCCTAACCCTAGAATCAGTCCATTCCTTTTTTATGTGTTCTGCCATAGTTTTTGACACAATTGCAACAAAAACCCTTGATGAATTTATCATCATTTAATCTTTTGATCACATAATTCTGAATGCATGATAAATTATACAAGGTACCCATTAACCTTCAAAGATGACACAGTGTTAATAGAGTTTTAGTTTTGAAGTGGGAGAAGCATCAAATAGGTCTAGCTAACAGCTAGGGGTCATATGTAAATTGCCAACAAAGAAAAGATGAAAGAAGGAAAAAAAAAAGTACTACAGTAAGAAGAAGAATCATCTTTTATTTTAGTGATTTGAATTCGTACAAAGACTATACTAAACCAGGCCATAAGCACATGATCCTTCAAGTGTCAGAAGCCTTGATTCCTTCTTTCACCTCTCTCTCTCTCTCTCTCGCCATCTAATTTTTAGCTTTTAGCTTTTTTGTGGCATTGTTCTTTGCAAGAAGTTACCATCCCTCTTTATCCCTCCATCTTTTTCTTTTCATTCCCCAACTTTATTCTCTCAAACTCACCCTAAAAAGAAGATGATCCTCCCCTCAATCCTCCTTGTGTTCACAAACCAACATCTCCTCCCTTTCCTCTCTCTCTCTCTCTCTCTCTGAAGCTCAAACCTATAGAGGCCACACAAAATCTTTTGTTCTTGTCTGTTCCCACATACTCTATTCTTGTTTAATTTTGATAGCATGAACGTCAAAGACAACAGTTATTATTAAGAAGAGAGAGTTATATTTTGTTGCTATTCATTAATTATTATATGTTTAAACACCATGACATCTTCAGAACTAAGCTTAGATTGCTATTCTATGCTCTTAAAATCTTTTGGAGAACATGCTGATCAGACTCAAAATCTTGAAGAGGTTCTCGCTCGTCTTGAGGAAGAACGGTTCAAGATCGATGGATTGAAGCGCGAGCTGCCACTTTGCATGGAACTTCTCACCAATGGTATTGTATTTGTATTACTCAATCATAATTGTATCTTGATGAATTATTCAAGCTAGAATCGTATATAATATAAAGAAATTGTTTTTTTATTGACCCTATTATTGGATATTTATGCTCTATGCTTTGTGACTTTCAGTTTCATAACTTTTTCTTTAATTTTATCTTCTTTCTCATTTTTTTAGAAGCGAGTGATTGCTTTCTGTTAGTCCCACCTCTTTGAATTCAAAATAACTAAAGCCATTAGCATGAAAATTTTCAAAAGACTAATGACTATATGTACTTTCCATTATTAATTCCTCAGCTGTGGAGGTTTCAAGGCAGCAACTACAAGCCTACAGAGCAAATCAAGGGCCAAGGCCAATTCTTGAAGAGTTCATACCTCTCAAGTATTCAAGCTTTGAAAATTCAGAGACCAAATCTCAGAATATCTGTGACAAGGCAAACTGGATGACCACTGCCCAATTATGGAGCCAAACAGGGAATAACGAAACAAAACCACAAAACAATAAAGCATCCCCTAAAGAAACTGATCGTGTGGGATTCAATGTTATTAGTCCGAAGCTGGCCTTGGATACCAAACAGAGAAATGGAGGAGCTTTTCTCCCATTCTCAAAAGAAAGAAACTCTTGCGTCCCAACTCCAACTTTACGGGCTCTCCCCGATCTGGCTCTTGCCTCTGCTGATAAAGAAATGTTACAAGATCCTGAAAATGGAAGTAGAGAAAATCTTGGTAATAATAAGATTATCAATGGTGCCGAAGCAGCTGCGATTCATGAACAAATAAAAGGTAATTCAACAGAAGGGCAATCAAATTCCAACAACAACACGAATAATAATAACAATAATACTCATAGGAAAGCAAGAAGGTGTTGGTCGCCAGACTTGCACCGCCGATTTGTCAATGCTCTTCAGATGCTTGGTGGCTCTCAAGGTAAATAACCTAACCAAAACTTGTCTTTTCTTTTATTAGTTTCTCGATGATAATGATAGTCATAATGATTATCGTAAAATATTTGGCTGCAAACAGTGGCCACACCAAAGCAAATAAGAGAACTGATGAAGGTTGACGGTTTGACCAATGATGAAGTTAAAAGCCATTTGCAGGTAACTTGTTTTTGTTTTTTTTTTGTTTTGTTTTTTTTATTGATGTACCTTAAATAATAATGTTAATGCTTCATGTTGAATTAATCGCTTTTTACTCTCAAAATTATTCTTACATGTATTTCCTATCATATAAAAATTCAATTAACATTTTTTATGCAATCAATTATTTATGGTACAATTTATCATCGAAATTTGATATTGAATCACAATTCCTATCATTAAATTGTTTGAGTAAGCAAATTAAACTACATACATAATATATTTTAATAGCTAATTAATTTTTTTAAAGATTTATTAATATATATTTTGGTATGATTCAATCTACTTTATTCATTTTTTTAAATTATTTAATTCAAAATTTTTTCTAACATGTAAATACAAGTTATAAAAATGTAAATTATTAAGCTTCGTAATTTTTATTTAGATATTAAATAAAGAAAAGAAAGTAAAATATCATTAAAACGAGAAAGACTTGTGTGTGACGGACATACGGATGTCGTAATACGCCCGTATACTAATATCATATATATATATATATATATATATATCAAATTACCCAAAAAAAATGGAGAGCGAAAATTATTGAATAATATATGTCATATACTTGAGTGCATTTAATATGTCCCATATAATTTTTTCTGCATTTACACCACATCCATTCAGTAACATTCATGGCTGTTAAAAAAAATAATGATGCAACTCTCTTTCACTTGTGTGGGACACGCATATGGATGACTTGGTACGACCAGCCGCTAATGATTTAACAAGTATACACTAAATTTATAATTAACTAATAATAATAAAGAGATAAATTTATTGATTAACACATGATATATATTAAGTGGATGGTCCGGTAAAACATATCTCATATAAGTTTTTTTTTAGTGTTTCACACTACTAAGAAGTGCAACATATTTTGTCCTGCACCTAAAACTGACAAGGTACAACCAAATTATATAAGGCATGTTGAGTCAAATTTTTGGTAAAAGTCTCGTGATTTTTTATCCCCTTTTTGGGTACTTGTAGAAATACAGACTGCACACAAGGCGACCAAGTCCAAGTCCACAAGTAGCCGGAGCACCGGCACCACAGCTGGTGGTCCTCGGTGGCATCTGGGTCCCATCGGAGTACGCCACTGCAGCAGCTGGAGCCCACAGTGGGCACCCTACTCTCTATCACCACCCATCTCTACATACACCACCTCACTTCTGTGCTGCATCACCTGTGCCACAAGATTTTTACACATCAGCAACACAGGCACCACCACAAGCAGTACCACCTATGCCGCCAGCTCACCACCAGTTGCACCTCCATAACCAAATCCACGTGTACAAGGCCACGTCACAGGGCCACGGCTCACGGGAATCTGACATTAGGGGCCCTGGAGATCGCTCAGAGAGCATAGAAGATGGCAAGTCAGAGAGCAGCAGCTGGAGAGGTGAGAATGGTGTTGGAGAGACAAAAGGGTTGGCTGCTCTGAGAGAAGATGGCGAGGATAGTAATGTAAGTGAGATTACTCTCAAGTTCTAATGGCTTATCGGATTAGGGTTAGGGTTAGGATTAGTGTTTTTAATTAGTTCTTATCATTTTTATGTTTAATTATTATAATTCTAAATGCTCATGTTAAATATCCAGAGAGGATAAAAAGGAGACAAGGATAAACTAAAGTGAGTGTTTGTATTGTTTCTACGTATTCCTTCTGGTCATCATTTCGTGTCCTAAATCGAAAAAGATTGAAAATTGGATTTTATGGTTTTTTGGCGTTTTCTGATTTATTCATTCATTTATTTTTTTTTGCTCATATGGACATATTTACCCTTTAAGTTGTCGACAATACGGCCTTTGCACTAAACTTGGATTCCCCGTTTCAATGGAACGACTTAGCAGCACATAGCATATGCAATATTCAGGGATGGATCCACTATATAATTGTGTTGATGGTGTTTTTTAGCACTATGATATTTAAGGAGCACGACAGGGGTAAAAGGGTAATTCATTTCTCGGTCAAGATCATTAATGCCGACCCGACCACAACAGGTAGAGACCGAGCACTTGATGATAGGTGGCCGACCACTTCGGTTCGGATGACCGGGCATTATCAGATCGGCGGCAGCATTCTCAGTGTTGGGGTTGGTGCTCAGAGCGTCAATCCGGGCCGTATTTATGTCTGATTCATGAATACGAACATCCCCTTATTCCATAATATTACTTATTTATGGTTGCACCTCTTGTTCTTATATACGTATTCGATCTGATTACGATTAGATTGAAACTAAATATGGTTTAGTGATATGTATATATTAGACAAAGGCCCGATAATATATAATGCAGTACACAGTTACAAAGTTAGTTTGTAATTGACATTGGGAAGTGTCACTGCTATATGTATATTATCAAACATAGTTCCTGGTCAAGATTTGCTAACACGGGTCGGTTAGTCAAATCCGTTGAGACCAGTACATGTCGTATATCGAGACTTGGTCCGATGGTTTATCCCAATGAACCATGAGTCTAGGTAGACTCGTATAGACGTGTAGGTGTTTATAATGGATAAACACTGAACGCTCACCGAAGATTCTTAATGGATGGTACGCCAACGTCAATAAGAATCTTCTCGGGTTGAGTAGCATAGTGGTCCTTCGACTTGAGACACCACTGTGGATGTATGAGACATCCTCCACACTTAGATGGCAGTCACGTCACCGATCTATTTAGATCAGACCTCCGCCTGTTCGTTGGGTGTGGATCGATCCTCAGGATATCCTGTGTGTGTCAAGATAGGATCCGTCAGTTCTGTGTACAGAGCATAGGTAGTCCATATATTAGTAGCAGTCTGTTAAATCTGTGGCCACAGTATACATCGGAAGTAAGTTCCGAGTGTTATTTAGAGATTGCTAATAGATACGTCGACGAGATAATACCTATAGAGATTTGACGTTTACATCTATATCTCTGGGATTATCAGGATACCTGTGACGGAGGGATTATACGTATGCAATGACCTCGACCTGTATGATTCAGCTAGTTTATCCGTGATCGTCATAATCTACGGGTGGATAGATTATGCACATGAAATTGGATTTCGTGACGGATATACCTGAATCTAGAGAGTCTCAATAATGAAACATACTCGTAGAGCACTAGAGCAACATTTATGAATAATGATGATTATTTATAAATCGTTTAATCGTTAAACGAAAAATACATGCGAACGGGCCGAACCGTCATTTCCTAATTAATGTGTATTTGTATTTAATATATGATATTATTAAATACACATTAATAAATAGTCAAATAAAGGTATTTGACATATATCATTAATATATGTATTTGAGATATTTAAAGTAAATATATAATGCATATATTTGATATATTTATATTTAATTAATTATTTAATTATTTAATTGTTAAATGATTAATATAATTAAAATATAAATATATCACCAAATGATAAAGTTAGGAAATGATTATAAGTTGCAATTGTTGACTTATACATTAAAGGAAAAGGTTGTCAAATTGATTTTGACTTCTTAAGATATTTATTCAAAAATTGTTTGAAAAATAAAATATCTTTTTCCTTTATTTTTATTAATTCGGCCAACACCCTAATAGAATATAATTGTTATATTCTTGAGTTGCCTTTGTTGACTTGTTAAAAGGTTATTAAAGTTGTAATGATTCAAGTAAACAAGTTGACAAAGCTTTAATTAAATGAAATAAAAATATCATGATATTTGTATATACCACACCAAATTTCGGCCAAGGCTTA
Source organism: Zanthoxylum bungeanum (assembly GCA_019454045.1). NCBI lineage: Eukaryota > Viridiplantae > Streptophyta > Magnoliopsida > Sapindales > Rutaceae > Zanthoxylum > Zanthoxylum bungeanum. Next base: position 15,861 of record SKCR01032779.1, on the reverse strand, counting down.
TTTGGAGGAGGTATATATTGTTTTGTTTCATTTTTAGGGTTTAAGAAGTTCATATACACAAAATAAACATAAAAGAAAGTTGAGAGAAAAGCTTGAAGGCCAAAGGAGAAAAGGCTTGAAAACTTGGATTTTGTAAGTCTTTCTTTAAAGCTTTCAACATGGAAATTGTTTCTAACATACTTGGCATCATTTTGTGTTGCTTTGATGTTCTTTCTTCTTTTATAGTTTATGTTTATTTGGTTGTGAACTTTGATGAAAGTGTAGAGCATGTATGATGAAGGAAGCTTATGACTATTGTAGTAATAAGTGTTCTTTTATGGTTTTGGAAACCTTGTTGCTAATCTAGAGTTGTTGACCCACTCTTAGATGACCTAGATTTGATCTTGAGTTGTTTCATTGTGTTGAGACTTTGATTGGATGGAAGAAAGATGATTAAGTATTGGATTTAACCAATTTGGTCTAATTTGTCCAATTTGATGAAATTGAAAAATTAGGGTTCATGACCAATTTCAAATTTGGGGATTTTCATATATGTTGTGCATTTGGATGTGTATATGATGCATATAAAGTTTCATGTTCATTGGATTACATCTTGATGTGTTTTGATGCATGAAATGACAAAGTGCACAAAATGGCACCTTGGAGGTGCATTCGGCCAAATGGATCAAATTTGGGTTTTTGGTTGCTTTTGGTGTTTTGATGTTTTGAACATGCTAAGTTCATCTTAGAAATGATTTAGAATCATTCAAAATTGATTAGATCAATTTCGGACTAAAATGGACAAAATACCAAAGTAAGGGCAATTCGGTAAATTCACTTAAATATGATTTATTTGAATTTTGTTTCATAATTTGATTATTGGATAATTAAATAAATATGTTTATTTAATTAATCCGAGAAAAAGTTTTGAAATTGGAAGATTCGATCTTCCGCCGCTTCCGCCGCTTCCGCTGCGTTACCGGATTCTGCCCCTAAAAACCCCTACACTCAGTTCAAATGACCATCATGACCGACCTCATGAAGACCGACCAGATAGCGAGATATGCTCCAGAAGATGACACCTTATTCTTGCGGATAAGACGACAAGTTATCCAATTTTCATAGGGAAAACTGGTAAGACAGAGTCCTAATATGATAAAAAAAAGTAAAGGTAGTTTTGATTAGGAATCCTTTTGGGAAAAGGGAATAGTTTTGACTAGGAATCCTTATGGGAAAAAGGAATAGTTTCAACTAGGAAATTCTTGTACAATTAGGAATATGATTTCTTCACCATTATAAATAGGAGGGTAGAGTGGGTGTAGAGGGAAAGAAAAAAGTAACAAGTTGAAAGTTGAGAGTTGGGGGAAGTAACAAGTTGTTGAGATCAAGATCATTATTGTGAGACTTGTAAACAAAAGAGAGAGCTGAGAAGCGTGTTTGAGTAATAAAAGTATCATCCTTTTTGCGCCCGTGGACGTAGGTCGGACCAAGATCCGCCGAACCACGTTAAATCTCCTTGTTGATTGGTGCATTTATCTGTCTTTTGCTAAATTTGCTTTTGGTCCCCCATAACCAAACAAAATTCACTATTGAGGGAGGATTAGTCTCGGGAGTGATATTCCCATATTGCCCCTGAGACCAAAATCAGCCGTCAACAGTTGGCGCCGTCTGTGGGGACTCAACAAAAAGCAGCTCGCGTAGTAAGACGATGGTAGAAGATGGAAATCACCGATCGTCAGGGACTTCACCAGATAGTTCGGGAAATCCAGGGTAAAGGTCTGTTGGTCGAGCCTAATTTGAGGAGGTTCCCGATTGAGGAGGGAAATAGTAGGGCATACTGTATCTACCATAACGTAAGGGGACATGCCTCGAATGGGTGCAGAGACCTGCGGGAGCAGGTGGAAGACTTGGTGAAAGAAGGCTATCTCAGTGTGTACATAGACCAATCGGTTTTTGAGGTCGACCAAGTTGATAGCGGAAGTCATCCGGTCAGATGCGTGGAATGCTGAGATGCAAAGAAGATGTATTAAGAAGAGCCTTGCTTGTAGTGACCCTTGTAGAGTTGCAAGAAAGGCAACAGATCTCAAAAAGGTGAGTAAACCTCTTCTGACTTAGGTTGACATTTGATTATGCTTGTTTGTTATGGCTCACACAATGATTTTGATATTTGTTTTCCGGCTCGGGTCTGCTCTTGTACCGCCGAGACCGATGTTTCCTTCTGGCTCGGGTCTGCTCTTGTACCGCCGAGGCCGATGTTTCTTTACGGCTCGGGTCTGCTCTTGTACCGCCGAGACCGATGTTTCTTTCCGGCTCGGGTCTGCTCTTGTACCGCCGAGACCGATATTTCTTTCCGGCTCGGGTCTGCTCTTGTACCGCCGAGACCGATGTTTCTTTCCGGCTCGGGTCTGCTCTTGTACCGCCGAGATCGATGTTTATTTCGCCACGGGGCTGGATTTCGTTCCGTCGAGGCCGCGTGTTTATTCGGCTCAGGGCTGGATTTCGTTCCGCCGAGGTCGCTTGGTTATTTGACTCAGGGCTGGATTTCGTTCCACCGAGGCCATTTGTTTATTCGGCTCGGGGCTGGACTTCGTTCCGCCGAGGCTGCTTGGTTATTCGGCTCGGGGCTGGATTTCGTTTCGCCGAGGCCGCTTGTTTATTCGGCTCGGGGCTGGATTTCGTTCCGCCGAGGCTGCTTGGTTATTCGGTTCGGGGCTGGATTTCGTTCCGCCGAGGCCGCTTGTTTATTCGGCTCGGGGCTGGATTTCGTTCCGCCGAGGCTGCTTGGTTATTCGGCTCGGGGCTGGATTTCGTTCTGCCGAGGCCGCTTGTTTATTCAGCTCGGGGCTGGATTTCGTTCCGCCGAGGCCGCTTGTTCTTTCAGCTCGGGGTCGGGTTACGTCCCACCGAGTCGGCTCTATTGGTCTGGGGTTGTGACATTCCCCCAGAGCCAAATGTTCTTTCAGCTCGGGGTCGGGTTACGTCCCACCGAGTCGGCTTCTTTGGACTGGGGATGTAATATTCCCCCAGAGCCAAGTCTTTATTCAGCTCGGGGTCGGGTTACGTCCCACCGAGTCGACTTCTTTGGACTGGGGATGTAACATTCCCCCAGAACCAAGTCTTTCTTTCAGCTCGGGGTCGGGTTACGTCCCACCGAGTCAGCTTCTTTGGACTGGGGATGTAACATTCCCCCAGAGCCAAGTCTTTCTTTCAGCTCGGGGTCGGGTTATGTCCCACCGAGCCGGCTTCTTTGGACTGGGGATGTAACATTCCCCCAGAGCCAAGTCTTTCTTTCAGCTCGGGGTCGGGTTACGTCCAACCGAGTCGGCTTCTTTGGACTGGGGATGTAACATTCCCCCAGAGCCAAGTCTTTCTTTTAGCTCGGGGTCGGGTTACGTCCCGCCGAGTCGGCTTCTTTGGACTGGGGATGTAACATTCCCCCAGAGCCAAGTCTTTCTTTCAGCTCGGGGTCGGGTTACGTCCCACCGAGTCAGCTTCTTTGGACTGGGGATGTAACATTCCCCCAAAGCCAAGTCTTTCTTTCAGCTCGGGGTCGGGTTACGTCCCACCGAGTCAGCTCTATTGGTCTGGGGTTGTGACATTCCCCCAGAGCCAAATGTTCTTTCAGCTCGGGGTCGGGTTACGTCCCACCGAGTCGGCTTCTTTAGACTGGGGATGTAACATTCCCCCAGAGCCAAGTCTTTATTTGAGCTCGGGGTTGGGTTACGTCCCGCCGAGTCGGCTTCTTTGGACTGGGGATGTAACATTCCCCCAGAGCCAAGTCTTTCTTTCAGCTCGGGGTCGGGTTACGTCCCACCGAGTCGGCTTCTTTGGACTGGGGATGTAACATTCCCCCAGAGCCAAGTCTTTCTTTTAGCTCGGGGTCGGGTTACGTCCCACCGAGCCGTCCTCTATTAGTCTGGGGATGTGACATTCCCCCAGAACTAAATGTTCTTCTCAGCTCGGGGTCGGGTTACGTCCTACCGAGTCGATCGTCATCAGCATAAGGGCAAAGCATTTGCTCCACGGGTAGATATCGGGATCCTCGTTGACTGAGCACATGAAGGTGGCAGGAAAGACCAGATTTGCAGCCAAGACATTTTTCTCTGCGGTTCCGGGAGTGACCACCGACGGATTCATCGGCACACCATCTTTTTTATAGTTCCCGGCATCAACTTGCAAACTCGTTGTTACCGAGAACTATGGGATAGATGTTGATGGTGTTTTTTAAGCACTATGATATTTAAGGAGCACGATAGGGGTAAAAGGGTAATTCCTTTCTCGGTCAAGATCATTAATGTCGACCCGACCACAACAGGTAGAGACCGAGCACTTGATGATAGGTGACCGACCACTTCGGTTCGGATGACCGGGCATTATCAGATCGGCGGCAGCATTCTCAGTTCAAAGGACCATCATGACCGACCTCATGAAGACCGACCAGATAGCGAGATATGCTCCAGGAGATGACACCCTATTCTTGCGGATAAGACGACAAGTTATCCTATTTTCATAGGGAAAACTGGTAAGACAGAGTCCTAGTATGATAAAGAAAGTAAAGGTAGTTTTGATTAGGAATCCTTATGGGAAAAGGGAATAGTTTTGACTAGGAATCCTTATGGGAAAAAGGAATAGTTTCAACTAGGAAATTCTTGTAGGAGAAGAAATCTGATTTCTACACTATTATAAATAGAATGGTAGAGTGTGCATAAGGGAGAACAAGTTGAGAGCATTGAGGGTTGAGATGAAGATCATCATCAGAATCACTACGATCAAGCTTGTAAACACAAGAGATAGCAGAGAAGCATATCTCGGTAATAAAAGTATCATTTTTTTTACGCCCGTGGACGTAGGTCGAACCAAGATCCGCCGAACCACGTTAAATCTCCTTGTTGATTGGCGTATTTATCTGTCTTTTGCTAAGTTTGCTTTTGGTTCCCCCATAACCAAACAAATTCACTATTGAGGGAGGATTGTCTCGGGAGTAATATTCTCATATTGCCCTGAGACCAAAATCAGCCGTCAACAAATTGTATCTAAGATTATATATATCATCGGTACATTTTTACGTTTCTCAAAGGGATAAGACTACCGAAAAATGTTTTCTGGTATTACATTGTAAGACTACGAATGAAATGACAATCAATCTCAATGTGTTTAGTATGTTTATGAAATACATCATTATGCACAATTTGAATAGCGCTTTGATTGTCACAATAAAGAGTACTGAATGGTGGTTGAGGCACTCCTATATCCTCGAGGAGCCAATGTAGCCATAGAAATTCGACAGTAGTTGTAGCAAGAGCTCGATATTCAGCCTCAGTACTAGAACGAGCAACCAATGTCCATTTATTACTACACCAAAAAATAAGTGAGTCGCCCAAAAAAATAATAACCAGTAGTGGATCGACGATCAGTTAGGTCACTTACCCAATCTGCATCGAAGTAAGCTCGAAGAACAAATAAAGAATTAGCAAAGAAATGAAGACTACAAAAGAGAGTGCATTTAACATAACGAAGGATGCGAAGCACTACAGCATAATGAAGATATCAAAGAGCAGCCATGAACTGACTCACAATGTGAATGACATAGACAATGTCTGGTTGAGTGATAGTGAGATAAATGAGATTGGAAACTAACTATCTATAGATAGTAGTATCATCAAGAAGAGTGTCATCCATAGGTGTAAGTCTAGTATTATACTCCATAGGGGTTGAAACTGTCTTGCTATTTGTAATGTCGGCTCGAGAAATAAGATCAGAAGCATACTTGACTTGAGAGAGATGATAGCCATCATCAAATGAAGTAAAGTAGTAACCCAGAGAACCAAGAACTTTCATTTCAAATTGTTAACTAAGAGACTAATTCAGATTTGTAATTCCTGAAACATCATCCTCATTAAAAATCATGCCATCAACATAAAGAAGCAGCATCACGATGCATGGACCAGATTTTCGAAGGAATAGAGCAGAATCATGTGGACAAGAGGTAACCCAAGCTGATATATAGTCGCACTGAACTTGGAAAACCATGCATGAGGAGCTTGTTTCAGGCCATATAGGGCACATCGTAGACAACATACTGTACGGGCCAAATTTGGGCAAATGACCCCTAACCCATGTATCAAACAAAGTCTAATTCCTCCAAACCAAATTTGTGCCAAGGGTCGAATTGTCTCCTCAGGTCCAATTTCAGTCAAAAACCCAAAGAGAAGCCCATTGGCTTTCCAACAAGATACTGAACCGAAAAATATCTCTTTATAAATTAATTACTCTCTGCATAATTAATCGATTCAACACCGAAAGCCAAATATTTAACATGTTAGAGGAGCCCACCATCATAAATACGACCTATATTCCAATTAAAAGAATATTCCTTAGCCTATAAAATGGAGTAGAACTCAGATCTAAACTAATTCAAGGATGAAAAATTTATATATGATACCGATTATTTGTCCGAACTGAAAAAGTCTTAAAAGTTATTTTTACCATCGGTTACTCTACCGCAATAAAGATATCAAGTAAAATAATATAAAAATATTATGAGATATGATCCCGCACGTTTTCGCAGCGCGCTTCTGAAGCGTACCTACTAACAATAAACATTTTCAGTATTAATATTATAATGTCAAATAACGTTCCTACCAATTTTGAAAACCCTAGGATGAAAATTAATTCGCTTTCCCTTGTCAAAAATCATATCAGTGTTAAAATGACTCAACGATTTAAATCCTAAATCCGATAAATGGTTTGTTATCTTTAGCTAAACTGGTTTATGAAACCAGTTTTCTCAGCTTTGAAACTAGTTTACCCCCTTACTGCTATACTGGTTAGGTGAGTCGTTTTGTCCAAAACATTTTGTATGATTTAAAAACTGATTTTTCATCATTATTCTCTCAATTTCTCGTAATAGTAAATATTGTAATGATTATTGTATATGTAAACATGCCCTAATCATTTATCTTACACAATATCAATTAGATACATAAACTTATACTGTGTGACCAATACAGTTACCTATTAAGTTGCACATGGAATTGTATGCGATAAATTAACACCGTAATTTATCCTACAATGAATACCATCATTGGTTTCCATATTCCAATAATCATGAATGCGATATAGTAATGTATCATGACCCAAAATGAGGTAGAATGAACATATCCTTAAACGACTTCTGTATGATATGGTCATTTGCCCAAACCAATATTCCATCAATAACCTAGAGTATGGCACGTATCTACTCTAATAATTAGTGGCATAATGTAAATCGTATTTATAATAATATACAACATGAGAACTTCCCCATTTGGAATTCTCCAATGTGGCTATGAGTTCACACCATTGCATATGTCAACTGCACATCATGATACTATACTCACTAAATATAAGTTTATCTTGAGTTTGACGATCCTTTATTGCGACTTCCATAATCTTCATATGTTCATTGTGTAATCCCTATCAACAATCCTTAAAGGACAACTCAAGTTAGTATCAAAATTACACAACTCCCATACAAGACTAGTGAATGCCTCAAGTCTAAGGACTAGCTCATACATTATTACTATAACACCTCGTCAGAGGTAGTATGCTACCATCTTGAGTTTGGGGGGATGTCAAAGATATATTATTAATGTTAGTTGTTAGTTGATATGTAATTAATGTTGTTTATTGTTTGGGCCAAATTTGGTCCAGGGGTAGTTTCGTCATTTTACTTCAGACCCAATACTGGACACACCCCTGAAGCCTCCTAATCAAACCCCAAAGACATAATGTCGGCCCAGGCCCGATGAACACCAACACCCGTAACCGAAAGACCATCCAGAGGCCGGGCCACGTAACGCCTAAGTTCATAAACACCATTCATAAATTCAACAGTTGTCAGTCAACAACGGGCAAATACAAATAAAACCCCCTCATGAAGTCGACCGTTATCACGACCCAACGGACAAGCAATCAAACGGCAATAAAGGCACACGTTACTTAAGCATGTATATATAGGAAATGAGTTTCCAATAGGAAGAGGGGACGTCTGGCTCTCCTACCCATATCTTTGGGACATCCTCAAGCTCGCCACTCCTGCCACTTACCGCCCTCACGGCACCCTACGAAGCTCAAGTACTCCAGCTCACTCTACATCTTTGTTTTGCAGGATCGCCAGTGCCCTATCCTCATGAAATTTCGATTGTAGGCCTCTGACGAAAACCAGCGCTTACAATTTGGCGCCCACCGTGGGGCCCTAGCTATTCTTAGCATGCAAAGATCTCTCCATCTACGATCCTTCCGAACACCCATACTCGTATGGCGTTACGCAACGAGCAAACACCAGATTTCATAATCACACAATTAGTCATCCTATTTTGTGAGCATGTATATTTGATTGGAGCACATTCTTTCGACTTCCCAAAGGCCTGAGCTATGGGTCACCCCAACAATCTTATTATCTGATCCAATCCATTAGAAGCATTCTCTAGATTGATATCTATTTGAGTCTACTTGGGATGATTAAATCAGGAGCAAGACGCCTCCCTTCAATGGAACTATATTTCCTACCATTTGCATCACATGAAGAAGCGATGTATTGGACATAAGAAGGATGTTCCAGTCGACAGTACCTGAAAGAAGACTTGGCGCGGACATCCCTATCAACCTAACCAGAATCCAGTGGAATGGAAGTAGAAACAGCAGCAGTAGGGAGAGAATTCTCCTGCAGCGATGAGATGACAGGGAGTTTATCCACAGAATCATCCAACTTCAAAGAAACTGAACGAGAAATTGTATTTGAATCTTGCACCATTTCGCTTTCACCACTTGCATCCACATTGCAATAACCGTCTTATTCTTCATTCGAACCACTTTCTGGCCCATGTTCCTCCAAACCATATCCAAAACCCTTGGAAGAAGCCTCAGCTGCCCCATCATTTCCCTCTTCTACAGCATTTGTACTTGATGGACAAGGGTCAATAGCCTACAGATACTGATACTATATCTTGTTCGGCCACTTGATCTCGTACAGCTATTTTGGACACTACAACTGCATTTTTCTGGTCCAATACCGACTCAGACTGACTTGTTTAGATGTTCCCACATCTCATTGCCCAGTGTGTATCATCCAAATCCCAAGCCTACAGCTCCATCAACTGCAACGCAGCAACTGCTCTGGGCACCTAGGACTCGACTGCTTACCTATTGGGCGACCAGCCCCCCACAGACATACATATCAATAGATCTCAAACCAAATTCCAATCAAGTCTATTCAACAATTGAAGCAAGAACACAAAATTAGAACAAGAATCCTACATCGAAGGTTGCAGTCAGGGGCTTCAAAGCAAATGAATAAATTGAGACCAACATCACCTAGGAAACGCTTCTCCAATAACCCAACACGCCCAAATTGGTTCCAGTAAGGCAACAATCAGTTCATTCGACCGCATGTCGAGTCACGCTTATCCAAAAAACCCATCATGCCTAAATCGGTTCCAGAAAAAGCAACTATCGATACCTCCGGCCGCACCGTCGAGTCACTTCTCGCCTCCGACCTCGGTCTCCGGATAATCCACATGGATACCTCTCGAATCGAGGGGACCACCGACACCGTGATAGCTCTGATCTGCGGCTTGCTGCGTCATATGGAATGGCTCTCGTGCCATGCACTTTCGGCTTCTGGATAACTCGGCATAGCACAGCCCTCTGTCGAGGAAAATGAGGTGGGGTGTAGAGGACTAGTTTTAGGGATTATTCGTAGATCTGTGTCGACCCGGTCTTTGGCTACGAGAATTTAAGATTTCAAGATGAGCGTGCTTAATTTGGACGATCATGAGGTACGCAATTGAGCCTGCAAAGTGGAACACATGCTTGAGGAGAAATCTATTTGTCGTGTCAAATATGGGTTGAAACACAAAACCCTTATGAATAGCTGGTTAAATAATATTATACTTTGCCAGATATAGGCTATTCTGAAGCCATAATATAGCACCACCTTGCCCCTAGCCCAGAGGAACCAGTTTCAAAACAGCATATGACACCAGCCCCCTCAATCCACTCACTTCATGGGCCATGGTCAAGTTGGTAGGCCCAGCAAGCTAGACAGAAGCAATAAGCCTTCAAATATGAAAAATGTCGACAATAGGACCACATTAAAATCACCTAATCTGATTTTCCCCCACTCATTCGACAATACAGAATAGAGTTAGGCACTAAGTCCACTCGACACCATCCGATAGTAGTCAAGTGGAGCTTTTTCTTTATTCCAAATTATTTTAACTTCGAGGGCTTGTAGTATCATCCCGTGTGGTCTCACTCGACATGACGGGATGATAAAACATTTTGTCCATTCAATTCCCAAACAACAAGATGGATGGCCATTAGTTCCATGGTGCATGGAAAAATTGTCTTCTCTCCCATACTGACTTGAGCGTGTAGAGTGAAGATTCGCATGGACGGTCATCAATTTCATTCGACCGTAGTATCATGAACACTCATCAAGGTAATGAGTGATGACCTTGATGGACCTTCATCAGGACCATTTGAAAGCCCATTTGACAGCAGACCTTCAACAAGTTTGGCAGTATAATAAGGAAAGATTATTTCATAAACCTTCGACAGGTCTAGTTATATATTAAGGAAATATTCTTGGACCATTGTCAGGTCAGTAGAGTGAATACCTTCCTGGCCTCAGCAAGTCCAGTCAACCGGGGACATCCCCTATGGACCCATGTCGAGTAAAATTTAAGCATGGACTTCCTACAGTCCATACGACACATGTTGTGAGAACTAACTTCTGACCTTCATCTGGTTCATCGACCGAGAACATCCCCCATGAACTCACGTCGAGTCAAGTCAAAGACATGGATTAACACATGTCGTGTGACTTATAACTTTCTGGTCTCATCAAGACCAGTCGACCGGGGACATCCCCCACGGACTCACATTGAGTCAAGTTGTAGACATGGATTACACATGTCATGTGACTTATAACTTCCTGGTCTCATCAAGTCCAGTCGACCGGGGACATCCCTCATGGACTCATATCGGGTCAAGTTGTAGATATGGAACACACATGTCGCGTGACTTATAATCTGACCTTCATCTGGTCCAATTGATTGGGTACTCCCACAATGGCTCTAATAGAGTCAAGTTCATTATCCCGACCATCATCTTGTTCGGCGTCAAAGGTCAAGGTATTTCCCCAATGACTCTAGTAGAGTCAAGTTCATTATCCCGACCATCATCTGGTTGGGCGACTGGGTACTTCCCCAATGACTCTAGTAGAGTCAAGTTCATTATCCCGACCATCATCTGTTGGTCGACTGGGTATTTCCCCAATGACTAGCAGAGTCAAGTTCATTATCCCGACCATCATCTGGTTCGTCGACTGGGTACTTCCCCAATGACTCTAGTAGAGTCAAGTTCATTATCCCGACTATCATCTGGTTCGGTCGACTGGGTACTTCCCCAATGGCTCTAATAGAGTCAAGTTCATTAACCTGACCATCATCTGGCAGCATCAACGCTAGAGTAACACCAGCGACACATGCGTCAAGTACTCTCCAAGCCAATGACTCTTGACTTAGAGAGTATGGGACAAACTGTTTGGGCCAATTTGGTCCAGGGGTAGTTTCGTCATTTTACTTCATACCCAATACTGGACACACCCCTGAAGCCTCCTAATCAACCCCAAACATAATGTCGGCCCAGGCCGATGAACACCAACACCCGTAACCGAAGGACCATCCAGAGGCCGGCCCACGTAACGCCTAAGTTCCATAAACACCATTCATAAATTCAACAGTTGCCAGCCAACAACGGGCAAATACAAAATAAAACCCCCCTCATGATGTCGACCGTTATCACGACCCAACGGACAAGCAATCAAACGGCAATAAAGGCCACGTACTTAAGCATGCATATATAGGAATGAGTTTCCAATATGAAGAGGGGACGTCTGGCTCTCCTACCCTAGCTTTGCGACATCCTCAAGCTCGCCACTCCTGCCACTTACGCCCTCACGGCACCCTATGAAGCTCAAGGTAGTATCATACTTTGACCTTCCTCATACTACTTCCTCTTTCCTCAGTTCCTCACTGACTTGAGCGTCGGAGTGCCCCCGGCACCCACCACACCGGTGGGCAGTACTTCAGCTCACTCTACATCTTTGTTTTGCAGGATCGCCATGCCCCATCCTCATGAAATCCTCGATTGTAGGCCTCTGACGAAAACCAGCGCTTACATTTATTAGTTGTTATGTAATTAATGTTAGTTATTAATTTTTATGTAATTAATGTTAGTTGTTAGTTGTTATATAATTAATGTTGATTCTTTTGTAATGCCTATATAAAGGCAATTTGTAATTCATATTGAAATCAAGAAAACTAGTATATTTTTTTCTTCATCTCTCATATTTCGGTTTCTAACATAGTATCAGACGTCCGAGTTCTGATCTTTGGATATTTCTTTATCTCTGTCTCCAAACAGGTCGTATCTCCCTTCTAGACACCTTTATCCTTGTGTTGAAACACCTAATTCCAATTTCTAAAATATAGTTCTAAACCACCTCTCACGGTCACCTCTTCCAGCTGCTCTGGCCACTACTCACGCCACCAACATCATTCATATCGTCCGGCGACCCATCTAATAATTTTCCAATGGACGAATCTGATATTATCCAACCCATTCCTACCATCCTCCAAGGTCCGAACTACCGTCTCTAGGTTCAAAGAAAGCATAGTTTTCTCAAAGGCCGAAAATTATGGCGTTATGTTACTAGCGATATTCAACCTCACCAACAGAAACCTGATGAGCTTGATTACAAGTTCATTGATTGTCTCGAGGATCGGGATAGTAAGAATCACCAGATCCTGACCTGGTTTCATAATACCTCGGTTCCTTCCATTCACCACCAGTTTGGCAGCTATGAAACTGCCAAAGAGGTATAGGATCTGCTCGCTACGAGATACAGTACTTCTGCTCTCTCTAACCAGTATCAGTTATAGGAAGAGTTACATAACTTGCAGCAAGAGCGTGGTCAGTCTATTACTAGTTTCTTGGCTACAATGGAATCTGCTTGGGACCAACTTGCTCTCTTTGAACCATCGATGAGTTGTACTGTTGATGCAGCTAAATATACCGCCCACCGTGATAGTATGAGGTTGATTCAGTTTCTTATGGCCCTTACTGATGATTTTGAATCTTACATAGCCTATTTATTACATCAATCTCCTCTACCTACATTAGAAGCTGCTGTCTCTCGGTTATTGTCTGATGAAACTCACCTGGGTTTAGTTAAGACATCTCGTGATGATGTTGTGCTTGCCACCATAGGCAAACTTTTCTCAAAATGTGGAAGCAAATTATGTCGTACTCGCAACAAATTCGGTCATACTCTAAATGAATGTAGTCTTACTGAATGTCACAAATGCAAGAAATGAGGCCATATTGCCTTTCACTTTCCCACTAGGGTGGATTGTCGCTACTGCAAGCTGTCTGACTATTCCACTGAGTAGTGATCCATTTGTCTCTCAAGACCTGGTTAGCCCTTCAAGATAGCAATTCAAATTGCTACTGCCACCTCTAAGGTCAATGCCTCTCTTACATCCACTGGTAACTTAGAAACACTTTTTAGATAAATACTCTTCATACCTCTCAGTACTTCTACTGTCTTATTTGCCACTTCAGGTAATTCTCATTGGTAATTTGATTCTGGTTGTTTTAACCATATGAATTCTCAATCTTCGTTATTTTCCTCCATCTATCCCACCACAACTGTCTCTCCCATTTTTACTGCAGATGGCTCACAAATGTTTGTAAGCCAGTCTGGACAAATATCTACCTCTACTCTTACATTACCTAACAAATTTCTTATTCCAAAACTTACTTTCAATCTTATATCTGTTGGTCAACTATGTGAACTTGGGTTCGAACTAATATTTTCTTCCACTGGTTGTCGTGTGCGGGATCTGCAGACGAGACAAATTCTTGGGATAGGCCGTAGAATTGGACGTCTATTTGAGCTTACCTCATTGCATCTTCCTTCCAATCGTGTCTCCCAGTTATGTGTGGTGTCTACACCATCATCTCTTCAGCTGTGGCATCTACGCCTTGGTCACATCTTGTTAAGTAAACTTCTTCATTTGATTTCTAATGGGTCCTTAGGTTCTGTTATCAAACAGTCTTCTTTACATTGTGTCTCATGTCAACTTGGCAAATAACCAGCTTTATCTTTTAAAAATAATCATAATATTTTTGTCGCTCATTTTGACTTAATTCACTCTAATATCTAGGGACCTTCTCCTACACCCACTATGGGAGAGTCCAAATATTTTGTCATATTCATTGATGATTACTCTCGATTTACTTGGATCTTTCTCATGAAACATCGATCTGAACTACCTCACATTTTCATTGATTTTCCGTCTATGGTCAAAACACAATTTTCCAAAACCATCAAAATATTACGCATTTATAATGCCAAAGAATATATTGACTCTACACTTCAAAGGTTTTTTTAAAAAACAAGGTACCTTATCCCAAAGATCTTGCCCATACACCTCTCAACAAAATGGGTGGGCATAACGCAAACATCGTCATATTTTGGATTTTGTTCGATCCATGCTCATATCATCTTCTTGTCCAGAATGTTTTTGGGGTGAATTCTCTCTCACCACAATATATGTTATTAATCATATTCCTTTTTCAGTCACTAAACAGCATATGTCTCCTTATGAGTGCTTATATAGTATTTCTCCCTCATATGATCTTCTTAAAGATTTTGGGAGTGTTTATTTTGTCATTCTTCTTCCTACTGAGCACCACAAGTTAGAACCTCATGCTTGACTCTGTTGTTTCTTAGGTTATGAAATTGAACACAAAGGGTATCGTTGTTGGGATCCTTTGTCACAAAACTTCGCATATCACGTCATGTTGTATTCGGGAGCACATTATTGTAGGCATTGCCTTTTCGCATGTGAAACCCGATGATGAGCCTCATTGGAGGCACTACCTTTTGAGTCATGAAAGCCGCGGGAAACGGATATCGGAAGGGGAAATTCAGGATTAAACAAGCTCACTGTCTTCGTTGGTGCTGCGTTCGTTACTTCGTTCGAACCTCGTGCAGATTGCGGACGTTCGTTGTTGGCCGCGTGCGATGAGGCGTTCGAACGGAGCCGGTAATTCTGGTTTTGCTGCTAGCCTCACACCCAGCCCATTTAGCTCCCCAAAGCCCATAAAACACATCCCAAATTAAATAAATAAATATTAATTAAATATTAAACATTAAAATAAACATTTAAACCATTTACCAATTAAAATAAACAATTACCAACTTAAACTAAAATCATGCCTAAATTAAACAAATCACATACTAAATCAAAATATAATCATAACAAACCAAATAAAATCAATCCTAACCAATTAAAGCCATCATATATTTGACTTCCTAATCTAATAAGATATTACCAATATAAAATATTTGTTTTCCTTAACCAACACAAATTAAATATTACAACTTCCTAACTTAAATTATTTTGTCCCCCCTCAATCTAATCATTTCCTTGTTGAACACAAAATCAATCTCTTTTTTGATGACGAATCCTTCCTTGTGACACAAGGCCAAACCCTACCTCTCCTCTATATAAACATGACTAAACCAAGGCCATCCCCATCTCCAATCTCTCTAGCATATACACCCAATCACACAAGAATTATAGCAAGAAATCCTAGACATCACAAGCATATCACTCCCTTGATCCTCACTCTCACACCCCGAAAAATCACACCAAAACAATCCCTAACCACCACCGAAAATCCTCCCAAAACAGTCCCCAAAATCCCAAAAATAGTAACATAAAAAAAGCATAGATAACCTTAAGAATAATCATATAAATTGCA